>JANEYF010005165.1:0-193479 GCA_029963845.1 Rhamnusium bicolor | reverse complement strand
GCTGCGACCTTAATACGTGTACGATCGAGGTCGGAGGAATAGAAAACAACGACCTTGGCAAAAGCGCGCGTACCCGTGTGTCATAGACATTCAATCAGCGGCGCAACGGCCTTGAAACATATGCCCGTATACGTATGTGATTAAGGTCGGAGGAGTCGGGCGGTATAAATCAACTACTTGCTTAGGAGCCACATAATAAGAAGGTGCACCATCCTTCTGATAAATTAATTAATTTTCATGCAAATTTTCGTCAGCTTCCAGTACTTTGTTATAAACGGATGAACTATATGTTAAGAAGCTCAAGGTACTTTATTCCTATTTAAATTACCATCAACAAAAATGGTATCAACGATGTAGTCTCCTAAAATACCTTCACAAACATTGAGTTTTTGTGGACGTTGTGTATGGGTTCCCCTAAATAAATACAGATTCATATCAGACCATCATCTATAAATATTTATGCCTGTTTACCTCTTCATCCAAGAAAATGTACACTCAACAGTCATCATTGAAACAGATATTTTGCAAACTCACACTGTTCATAAGATTATTAGTTATAATTAGATAGAAACAAATAACATTCAGACAATACTGAAACCTACTTCTCGCCTCTGTCATTAATATATCATCTCTCTAGTCATAGATATTAATATAAATACGTAATTTTATTACAACTAAATTACACATCACTTTATTTTTTTAAATAATATTTTAAAATTCATACAAAGTAAAATGCTTAATTAACTAATTAACTACTGAAATAGGCACGGTCAAACAAAATATTACTTAATTTTTTTAATATGGTTGATTCTCACTCACTCAGTATAAAATAATTTATCATTTTATTTGATGATTGTTTATTTATGTTTTATGTGTATTGAGATTTTTAGTAATTTTTGAAATTTTTTTGTAACGACTTTTGAGGTTCGATTTATTGGATCTTTAAATTAGATATACTTTAAATTACGCATTTCTACGCATCTTGTGTTTTTCCCTAAACTTTTTTTATTCATGTGTACATACATATATAGATCGATCGCCAATCCACTAGATCAGATACACGACCAACGTATGCGCAGTTTATACTGTTGGCGCTTTGCTCAAGAAGGAGCATCTAATTTGAGTTATTTATTATTTATTTACGTATTATTTTATTTTTTTACAGTTGGTATTATTTTTCTTTATTATTTATGAGAATATTAATCTATGTTTTTAGATCTACTTTTTATTTCGAAAAAAAAAATCTGTATTTAATTGTGTGCTGTTCTGATATTTTTCATAATTTTAGTGTTGCAATTATTATTTGTGGCGTATCGAAAAATACACTGAAATTGCGAAACATTCAGATACTTTTAGTAAATACGTTAATACACAAAGACATCTTTAGATGAACGAGCGACACTCTTCACTAAAACTTTAGCGGTACTGAAATTTGCTTTTCTTGTTGACAATTCCTTACTGCCCTGGGCTAGCACCCAGACGCAATCGTTAACTTTCGTTTGGACTTCGTATTCTGACGGACAACTGTAAACTGCTCATACCGCTAGTCGTGTATCTAGTGGGTTGGCTGGATGATATATTGATCCAGTTTCAGCGGTGTCTTCATTTAATAACCATTTCATCAATGCGCCACTGGTAGTAATTTATCAGTTACTCGGTGTGTCATAGATTGATATGCGGCTAATTTGTGGGAGAGAGAGTTATAGGAATTAAAGGGGATAGTGGCGTCTGTAAAAGTTAGTTTGCGGTAAATATTATAGTAAAATAATGTTTCATGTCTTTTTATAGTTAAGTCGAGAAAGTTTATTGATTTATTATCGTTCTCTGTTTCTAAGGTAAAATACATATTTTTATGTGTGTTATTGATAAAATCGAAGAGTATTTTTAATTGTATGTCTGTCAATTTAAAACCTATTAGGATGTCATCAACGTACCTGTACCAAAAGATAATATGTTTTTTTAATATTGAAGAATCTAATATAGTTTCCTCAAGATTATCCATGAATATATCTGATAAAAGGGGGATAAGTGGCGAACCCATAAGGAGCCCTGTTTTTTGTATAAAGATGTCCTCATTAAATTGAAAATAATTTTGATCTAAACACAACTTGAATGTTTGCAGTATTTCTTTTTTTGGGATAATTTTGTATTTTTCTAGTATACTTGAATTTAAAGGAAGACATTCGAAAGGGGGGATATTAGTAAAATCTGTGTATATTTTAGTTTACTTGAAAATGCCCGAATAATTATAATTTTTTAAATCCTTTTGAATCATTTTTCGCTGTTTGTTTTTAACCATATTATCTATTAACGACTCATTATATCCATTATTTATTGCAATTTGTTTGATTATATTTAATTTCTTATTATAATTATCTTCAGCTAAAGGAAAATTTGTAAGTCTATGTATTAAACTATAAAAGGGAGAGAGTTTGATTTGCCACGATTGTTGTGAATTGTAATGAATGACTGTCTGTGGTCTGTGGTCTGTGGTAGTGGGTTTTCGATAAATGCTAAATTTTAAATGATTACAATGTTTTTCATCATTAATATCTAAAAAGTATAATTGACAATTTTCCTCGGTCTTCATTGTGATCTGAATTTTACTATTAAGGGAATTCAATAAATTGAGGTAACTACTTAAATTTCTTTCTGTACCGGTCCATATACAAATAATATCATCTACATAACGAGTCCAATAGAAAACATGTACTTTTAGGTTACTATTACTATTAAAAATTACATTTTCAAAATTTGCCATAAATATCTCAGCTAATAAAGGAGAAATAGGGGAGCCCATTGGTGAGCCGTTTTTTGTCTATAAAATTCACCATTAAATTGAAAATAATTCTGTTCAATGCAAATTTTTAAAAAGTTTTTTTAATTCTATTTTTTCAATTAAATCAATTTGTGAATTATCTATTAAATTATTTAGAATTAATTTTAATTCCGTAAGCGGGATAGATGTAGTAGTAGTAGTAGTAGCTACTTATTTTACTAGGCAAGTAGGCCACAATGGGCCCTTTTTACCTAGGGACCTACAGTTTAGCGTGGACTCCGAACCACGGTCTTCGACTGTCAACTAACCCACCGCCTAGGCCTGCCCGCCTGCACCGCTAGCAGAGTGGCAAACCTCCTGGGTAGGTCTCTACGACCCTCCACCCGGGCTCGCCTCTCCGCCTGCATCAGGCTAGCGGCCTTCCCGGGATTGTCTGTTGACAGCCTATCGACTGTTAGACGAGCTATCGTTCATCCATCCAATTGCCGGACTCGATCAGTGCTGCTTAACTTCACTGATCGAATATGGGAAATTAAACGGATGTCCATACCTCATCCCCCGGGATAGATGTAAATAAACTTTTAACATCAAATGAGACTAATTTTGCATTATTCGGTAGGATAAGATTTTTTGTATTTTCAATAAATTCAAAGAAGTTTTTTACCGAATATATAGATTTGAAATTGGTTAACTTCGGTAAGATGTAATTTATTTCTTTGCAAACCTTATAAGAAGGTGCATTAATATATGATACTACTGGTCGTATAGAAATATTTTCTTTGTGAATTTTCGGAAGGCCATAGAATAAAGGTGGTGAGGGGTTCATGATTTTTAATCTATACAACTCGTTATTTTGAAAAATTTTAGTGCATTTTTTTATATTAGAAACAATTTCTGATTGGTATTTATTGGTAGGATTTTTGTTGTTTTTTTAAAAATCATCACAATTTAATATTACTTGTAACTTTTCATTATATTCTAACTTAATTAAAATTGTTATTATGTTACCTTTAACTGCTTTACAGAGTATCAAATTATTGTCATCCAATTTTTGTTTTATGCTTTTTAATAGGTTCCTTTACCCTTGTTAGTGTTACATTTTATTAAGTTAAATACGTTAGCTAAACTATGTTTTTCAAAATCTGAAATATTTTCTATTGAGCTAGTAGGTAGCTCTGTGTTGACAGCGAGAAATTCAAATTCTTTTTTGTTGACGTTATGTGGAGAATACTTTAAACCTTTTTGCAGGAGGTTTAACTCTTGGTCCGAAAAATTGACATTAGTGAAATTACTTACTCTAGCATAAAATGCAAAATTTTGTGGCATTTGTAGAATGGCCCTGATTAGAGGTGTTTCAAAACCTTATGAGCTTCGACCTTCATATGCACAGAGGCATAACTCCGGCCGTCAGCTCAGTTACACCACTTCCTAAAAACATCCCGAGCTTCCATTGTATACAGATGGTAGATAGCTGAGTAAATGTTTTCAAAATATACTTATAGCTCGGAATAAGCTCCGCCGTTTGCACATTTCACGGCTCATAAGGTTTTGAAATACCTCTACTGTAATGTTTAGTTATTTGTCCTTGATGTACAAGTAGTATTTTTTCTTGTATAGATTCCCTAATTTGATGGTCCAAATATATAATAATTTGGTTTAGGGATTGGTAACCTAACCTCACATGTTTATGCATGTCCAATACGATTTTCATTTAACATTTAATCTAAGAGTTAAAAGGTGGACAAATCTTAAATGTAAAATGTAAAATGCTAAATGATAAAAGTGCTGGATAAATTGGTTCATTACGTTGTGAGATTTTAACTCATAAATGTTAAATGCTAAATGTTAAATCTTAAATAATAAATGTTAAATGCGTCTGCATAAATCCACCTTTAATGAATGCAGATTCGTTGTTCAATCTCTGTTGCTGGAGAGTATTTTGTTGTAAATGTATCTCTCTCATATTGCCTTCTTAATTTGAATGACGAATTATATGCTGCAGCTTCGATGGCATTTATGGGGTGCATTTTAATAGACCTAAGATATGAAGACAATGAAAACAGGTTGTCTAATTACTGGTGACCGACATTGATAGATGCCAATAAATAGTACTGTTTACTTATGAAGCGGAACAAAGATAACGCAGGTGAGACTTGCCTGTGCCGGTAGCTGCAGCTGTCAAAATTACCGAAAAGGATTTTTAGTTTTTGGCAGCTGGGTCTAGGTGCTAGTCGTTGTCTTCATCGAAAAATATTTAATTATTATGGATACTGATGTATTTATTAATTGCAGCAATTTCTAAAAGGCGTTCTTATTGAGACAAAAGATAAGATTCACCATGCACAATCGAAGGCATCTTTTTTATCATCTCTATTTTCTTGAGATGGACATCTACTACTGTATCCATAAAAGATACTGTCATAATCCACAACTGATTTCACAAGAGTTTTATAAAATAATAATGCAGAAAGCAATATTTATTCTTAAAATTAAGTTGGCACAAAGTAAAGTTCAATGAAACGTAGATAAGAAGTTGAAATTAAATTATCAGATTTAGAACATGTGGAGACAGGTTGATTATTTAGTGTAGATATATTAGTTTACGGAATTAGGTGTCGTCACTTGTGCAGTCAATCACAAACGACCAGTTTCAGACAACCGGTTTTATGAAACTGGAATCGTCCTTTTGCGTCCACTTGTGCAACCCATTTGCAAAATTAACAACAGAAATAAATAAAAAACACCATAAACAACCGCTTTTTACCATAGATCATATGGAATTAGTCAATATGCGACCAACAAGTTTAGTTTCAGGCGATTGGTTTTGTTTGAGTTACATCACAGTCAAGTCAAACATGCGTTGCATGTATAGCATAATTCCATTCTCGACTGGTTGAATGATTGCACGCAACTGGTTGCATTGTTTTGGATGTCTTAACCTCACAGACGATAGCCTTTTCATATTTCTCAATAAGACTCCATTAGGGTAAAATTATTCTCATATCTTGATGCCTACAACCTTGTTGTGTGGAAGTTATTTAATCACTTAACTAATTAATTAATTAATTACCTAATTAATTAATTAATTACCTAATTAATTAATTAATGTCTTAAACAAAGGTTTAAATTAAATAGGCAAATATATCGCTAATTAATATTGTGGCGAACGTTTCCAGATAAAATAGAACAAATAATACTAAAGTTTCAATGCAGTTAAGGAATTTCTCCTTGAGCAATAAAAAATTAAATGGGCAATTTCGTTCACTCCATATCAATAAGATCAAATTAAAAAATATGTTGTATAACATTTTAAATAACTAATATTAATTGTGCTAAAAGCAAGGTTGTTTTTTACAATTTCTATGAAAAATAATAAGAACATCACAATTTAAACAAGTTTTGTCAGTTTTTTATCACTCTATTCAACTTGCAAAAATTAATATCTATTTATTAGATAAATAAAAACATATAAGTGAAATGATTTAAATTTTGTAATAAAGGCATAATTTGTTACAAAAGCACATATATCACTTCAAAAGTTTATTCTTTTTTTTTAATATAAAGTCAAAAAAATTTAGAAAGCCGTCTTAATTAGTGAAATCGTCGATGTTAGAAAAAAATAGTTATTGCATTTCTATACAGTGACAGTATTTTTAAATGCGAGGAAATTGTTATCGGAATTGTTTAATAATTTTTATTCCTCACTGAGATCTTGGCACTCTATCATTACTCCTTTTACTAGCAAAGTAAATACAATCATAATATCGACAGAATTAGACTCAGAGACACTCAAGAGAACATAAAGAATAAACTCAGTGAGCACTACAACCTAGACTGGGATAACAAGATAGTTAAATTGTCCACAAAAGATAATTCACTCTGGGCAATATTCAAGGTGTTAAAGAGAGACATTACAGCTATTCCTGCTATAATAATAAACGGACAACCTGCCTCATTTGATAAGGATAGGTTAGGCGCGATCGCCTTGCACTTGCATCAAATATATCAATCTAAGGTCAATGTTACTGAGGAACAGACGGACATCGACAGACTAACACAAAATATCCCTTCTCACGTCCCTATCCCCTCCGAAAATTAATTAAACTTCTGGCAATCCCTAATGATATCCTAAACATCCTTAAAACCTTACCTAACTTGAGAGCTTCCGGTCCCAACAACATCCCTAAGCTATTATTTACCCAAAATAGCCCTTGTCCAAATAACCTACATCATAAACTCGGCGATTCGACTGCAGTATTTTCTGACAGCGTGGAAAACAGGCATTATTGTGCCTTTCCTGAAACCAAATAAAGATCCCATCCTAACCTGAACCTATATACCCATTTTACTGCTAAACACGCTGGGAAAAATCGCTGAAAGAATTACGCTAAAAAAACATTAATAAAATAATCAATAAAAATGATTTAATACCAAACATACAATTTGGTTTCAAGGTAGGCCACAATACCACGCTGTCGCTGTGCAAAGTCATTCACGACGTAATTATCGGATTCAACAAGAAACATAACACAAAAGTGGTATTTTTAGATAATGAAAAACCCTTCGACACTGTCTGACATGGAGGAGGTATCCTACATATGGGTCATTCTTTTACAAACCGCACACTAAAAAAATACTTGACATTTTAGATTCGTCTGAAAAGTTTTTTAACAACTTCTATACGTAAAATTAATTGACACATATTTCAGGATTTTGCTTAAAAAAAATTTGTTTTCGAAAATATCCATTTATGAAGTTTTGGTATTTTGCTGGATTTTCTCCAATCGTCTAATACATGAAATTTATTATCTCCAGTTGTACTGATCGGATCAATGTCATTTTTTTACAGTTTACGTGTTGTTACGTTAGCTTTCTAAAAGCATAACAAAATTTTTTTTCAATGTCAACATATCAAAAATAATAACAATATAATTGTTTAAATAATTGTTAGATGCTGTTGCCCCAGGTTTAGTTAATTTTAAAAAATACCACTTCATTCTTCATCATGTTCCTTAGAAAATGGCATCGGTGAAAAAGTGGTATCTCTATGAGGTCAAAAGTGTTTAAATTTAGTTTCTTACTTTTATTTTCTCACGTCGTGATATTCAATATTAATTTAGTAACCGGGAAGTAACTATAATGTTCTTTTTTATTATTTATATTAATTTTTATACATTAATGTTATCAACAAATATTTTCAAACTATTACGCAATACGGTAAACATTCATTAATATAAAATAGGTGCAAATGCCTGACAATGAGACTTCTGAGGTGCGCGGAGCGCGCCGCCTGACAAACGCTCGAAAATATTTAATAACTTTTGATCTAATAGAGATACCACTTTTTCACCGATGCCATTTTCTAAGGAACATGATGAAGAATGAAGTGGTATTTTTTAAAATTAACTAAACCTGGGGCAACAGCATCTAACAATTATTTAAACAATTAAATTGTTATTATTTTTGATATGTTGACATTAAAAAATTTTTTTTTATTCTTTTAGAAAGCTAACGTAACAAAAAATGACATCGATCCGATCAGTACAACTAGAGATAATAAATTTCATGTATGAGACGATTGGAGAAAATCGAGCAAAATACCAAAACTTCATAAATGGATATTTTCGGAAAAAATTTTTTTAAGCAAAATCCTGAAATACGTGTCAATTAATTTTACGTATAGAAGCTGTAAAAAAAATTTCAGACGAATCTAAAATGTCAAGTTTTTTTTTCATGAAATCCGTGCGATTTGTAAAAGAATGACCTATATACTACAAAACTTGCATAACTTACCTGACTATTTCGTCACATTAATAAAGTCTTATTTGAATGATAGAACTTTTAACGTTAAAGTAGACAACACCTGCTCCACATCACATGAAATTAGGGCGGGAGTACCGCAAGGGACTGCGCTCTCACCCATGTTGTTTAATCTATACCTGACTGATCTTCCCACACATCCCCTAACACAGACAATTATGTACGCGTACTACACCACTATCTACTCACAATTATATTATGCTCAAACTACAACTTCTAAGTTGCGGTATCATTTGGACAAACTTGTACAATGCTACAAGTGGAAAATTACCATTAACGAGACTAAAACAGAAATGATGACATTTACAAAAAAATGTATGAACATCACATCTTTTACTTCGCCTAAAATCAATGACAAGGCAATAGATGAAAATAATGTTGTCAAGTACCTAGGCCTTCACCTCGATAAAAGGTTTTCATTTCAACAGAACACCACGAAATCTATTAATAAAGCTTATATGACCTTTAACAAGTTATATCTCCTTGTTAATCGACGTTCTAAACTAAGTACTGACAACAAACTTCTCTACAAGACAGTAATAAAACCTACATTAACATACGGCTGCGCCGCCTGAAGCCGCATGTCCGACACACAGTACAGGCGACTCCAGGTGACGCAGAATAAACGGTTACGACTGAAACTCCCAAATCCCATTAATCCGATACTTATTATCGAAAGAGCACAAAAATTCTTCTTATCCAATATCCAACACTTCCCTCTAACCCGTGATATTGCATACATCCGTCACCACCACCATTTCCCTCACACACCCCGTCTTATCCATGAATACCTTCCCCTCTACCTGGATCCTGACTAACACATACGCTACCCATAAAATGACTACACGCATCCTTTACCTTTTCCCCTCACCCCCTTCCCCTCTAACCACCAGCCCTCAGGGTGGCTGCGACGCCGCCCTCTACCCTATTTAATACACACAATCTACTTAATTGCATAAAGCAAGTTCTTTATACCTTTTTTCTGCATTCCTGTATGATATTTATTTGTTACATTATTTAATTTTACTTTAATATCTCTGAAGCTTTTAAAACTTTTCTAATTAAATCGTATTGAATTGTTCCAGGACAATACACTTATCACGAAACAACAAAAGGCCATCGTATTGCATGGGCCAAACACCGGTCAGCCACAACCGGCGCCGGCGCATCATCCGTAAGGCGGGACTGTCACTGTGGTGGTCCACTATGTACAGTAGTATTTAAGACACATTGTAGCTATGCAATTTGTAATGTATATTTATATTTTATTTTATTTATATATACACAGGGTCTCACCAGGAAGTGCATAGTTTAATATGGGGAAAAGTAAGCACCAGAAAATTTTGAAAATTTAGGGAGCTACTAACGGCAGTGTGGCTAATCTAACTTAAATACTTACTAGCATCTGGCATTTCCGGTTATACCGGAAGTCGACACCAACTTGCTTATTATTAATAGACTACCCTATATATTTTAGAGTTTTCGAAAAGAGCATAAAATTCTGAGTCAAAAACATTAGGATACCCTATGCATAAACCTAGCCGTTTCAGAGATATTTGACATTTTAATAAAAATGTAGACAGAGGTAATGGTTTACAATAACCTTTATAACTTTCTTCTTGTAAAAGATACTCATTTGCTTTTTGCATGCAGAAATACCATAAGGCGTGCTATGCTCTACAATTTAAAGAAATTCAATAATAGTATACCAAGTGTTCCATTTTTGACGTTACATTTTGTAAACTTCAAATCGCGAAATCTTGCTTAAGTTAAATAGAACACCATGTATTTTTTACATCAAGTTGTACAAAATTAAATTCTCATTTTTTTGTATAAGCATTGTGGGGGTTTAAGTTACAACTTTTTGAAACATTTGCGATTTTCTTAGAAATTCAAGAATTTTAGTAAAAATTTTATCAAACTAGCCATGATCAGAAACAATCAGTAATGTCAGTCATTCTCTTATGACAATAAATGCCACCGCGTTTAAATTACACTCTTGAGTTTGTTTATTATTTATGGAGAATGTGATAAAGTAATATCAAGAACTTGTAGTACATTTGTTACTAGACCACAAAAACGGAAAATAACACTAAACACTGTAACATGTAACATGCCTATTAATTGGATTCAAGACGCTCTGTATAAACTAAAATAGCTAAGATAAAATCAACTAAAAACATGATTCCATTTTAATTTAATAATTTATTCAAAATTCCGCCCTCGAACCGTCACACATTTTTCGCACCTTCAGATTAGTTCGCTTCCTGAACACATGAGGATACGAGTCACTCCAATAATGCAAATTGTGTCGATTAAAAAGTCCATTTTTGGTAAATTTAGCTTCATCTGACCATATAATATTTCCCAAATAAAAATCGTCGCCTACAGACGTCAGAATAAATTCACAAACATTTTCTCTTCTTAGGAAATCTGTTTCTTTTAATCATTGAACCATTTGGAATGAAAACGGGTGAAATATATGTTTAATTAAAATTCTGTGAATTGAATTCTTGCACAGTCCCGATTCCAGAGCAGCTTGTGTTAATGATATCATTGGAAATGCATGAAAATATCCCATAATTGCTATTTCCACGTTTTCGTCATCAACAGTAGGCTTCCGCTTTTCAATTCTTGCCTTGACAGAGATTTTTCGACATAAAGGAATGACGGACATTGCTGATTGTTGCTAATCATGGCTAATTTGATAAAATTTTTACTAAAAATTTTTGAATTTCTAATATTTCAAAAAGTTGTAACTTATCAGAAAAAAAAGGAATTTAATTATACATAACGTGATATAGAAAAATACTGGATGTTACACTTGACTTAAGCAAGTCTCCGCGGTAACATCAAAATTGGAACACTTGGTATACTATTATTGAATTTCATTAAACTGTAGAACGTAGCTCAACGTATGTTTTTTCTGCGTGCCAAGAAGCAAATGAGTATATTTTACACGAAGAAATTTATAAAGTTTATTGTAAGCCATTACATCTGTCAAAACAGCTGGGTTTAGACATAGGGTATCCTACATGTTTTTGACTCAGAATTTTATGCTCTATTTGAAAACCCTAAAATATGTAGGGTATTCTATTTAAAATAAGCAAGTTGGTATTGACTTCCGGTATAACCGGAAGTGCCAGATGCTTGTGATTATTTCAGTTGAATTGACCAGACTGCACTTAGGAACTCTCTAAATTTTCAAAATTTTCTGGTTCGTACTTTTCCCTATATCGATCGAAGCACTTCCTGGTGAGACACCCTGCATATTACTAGACATACCTAGTTATGTTAATTATGTACTAAATAGGAAATAAAGCTTATTAAATTGGAAAAAATATGAACACGAGCCAATTTTAAAACAACAAACGGCACTTTAGTGATTTTTATCAATAATGTTGGTCACAATGATCAAGGGCATCAACAAACCTTCATAATAGTTCACGTTTTAATTATCAATGAAATATTACGAATAATAGTAGCCAACCAAAAAATACAGTGCCTTGTTTTCATGGTGGTCAATACCTAAAAGAACAAATAAATAGTGGTTTATCTTCCTTTTATTATTCTAATAATTTACCCTTCATATTTTTGAGGAATTATACAGTGTTAGTTTACTTCAAAGATACTCAACTGTACTTTTAGAATTAAGGAAGAATTCTTTTTATTTTTTACCACTTACGTAATTTACATTTGCAATCTTAATGGAAGGATTAAGGTAAGGTGCCTATTAATGTTAATCTGAAAATTCTTTTTTTAAATAAGAAATATCTTCAAAACTCTATATTTTTCACAATTTAGTATTTAACTTTAATAGAGAACTAAAGTAGGCAATTATAATGTGTGGAAATAACGAAAACATTATTTTATAATTATATCGTCTAATTTTAATGAAATATCAGAATATTATTGCTAAAGTAAATATTTTTAATACACGTTTACACTTTATATTTTTTTAGCATTCTCCCACTGTTTTATTTTGAAAGAAGAAAACTCAAATAAATTATTACTGCCTGCAGTGACATGGATTTTTTTTAATAACAAGCAGTTTTTGCTAATATTTTATTTTTTTTCAACATAATTTAGTGTTTTATTTTTGTTAGTAACAGTGCTTAGAAACTGAAGATTATTTTATTTTCAGAGTTAATATCGTTTTGTATAGTAGTACAAATTTAACTGCATATGCAACGGTAAAATTAATAAATAGGTCAGTGTTTTTTCATTTCAAAGTAGTATCAAGTTTAACACCGGTTGAGTGAAATGGAAATATGTTTCACTATTAATTTATAGACCATTAAGAACTTAATTAGAATAGCTGAAATATGTAAGTTAACAACACAACAAAAATTCTTACAGAAAAAATTCTTACATAAAAGTAAATCATTCAATTACAAATCATTTCTGCTGGATTGGTCAAACAAAACAAATAAAATATACTAACCGGTATGTCATAATAAGCATATACTTACATACATAAAAATTTGTGATATGGCCAGCACATAACGTTCTTATAACAGTATATATCATCCTGATCTAAAAGAATCATTCTATTTAATTATACACTTACCTTAATTAAATTTTAATAGAATATCTTAAAATGTTTCATTAAAATTTTTAAATAATTAATTGACAATTAATTGACATTATCAAATAACACTCATAGCGTTATTTGATAATGTCAATAATAATTCATGTCATATATTTTAAAAAATTTTGTTGTTGACATTGACATTTTTGTAACTAAATTAGACCAAACGTCAAACTGTTAAATTTATCGCAGTAGACATGATTTATAATCTTTCATCAAAAATATATTTTTTGTAAAGTCAAATACAAAAAAAGTTTGGGTCCCGTGGCCAATTTTGCTCATCACCGAATTTTTCATTGTCTTTGGCCTTTTTGAAAAAGGTACCAAATTTGAAAGCTTTATCTCAAAAACTGTACTGGGCTGGTACATAACTCGTAGCCCTAAAAATTTATATTTTCCAAATGGCGTAATGAATGTGCACAGCTCTGTGCTTTCATTATCTAATGGAATCTGATAAAAACCATCCTTTATATCTAACACTGAAAAGACATTTTTATTTCTTAATTTAACCCCTATTTTCTCACTTGTAGGTATGGGATATTGTTCTAAACACACAATTTGATTTAGATACATTGGATCAAGACATATTATAAGATTGTCATTGGGTTTCTCTACTATTACAATATTGTTGACCCATTCAGTTGGTCCTTCAACTTTTTGAATTATATTTTGCTCTACGAAGTTATTCAATATTTCTTTTAATTTCAATTTAATTTTTACCTGCAAAAAATAGTTGCCGGTATATAATCATTTTTTAATTTAATTTTATCTTCTATAGGTATCCTACCTAAACCTTCAAAAACTTCTTTATTTTTATCAATAAACTCTTCAGCAGCCCAATCATTAACTTTCTTATTCTTATTAAGATTTACTTCATCTATGCGTTGTTCTCTCTTTTAATTAATCCTAACTTGTTACACGCATGTAAACCTAATATTGGTGTACTCTTAATATTGATAACATAAAACTGAATCACAAAATCTTGTTCTCCTAATTGTCCATTTAATTGTATACACCCTAACGTCTCCACTATGTTATTATTGTATGTCTTAATTACCTCTTCTGTTCTTTGGATTTCTTTATTTTTACCAAGTCTCACAAGCCATTCTACTGGCATTATATTACATTGTGCCCCTGTATCTAGTTTAAATTTAATAGGCATATTTTCAATTTTTAAAATTTCTGTCTACCCTGTAGAAACATTAATAGAATTTACATTTAAATATTCTATGAACAAATTATCCTCTATTTCTACCTCATATAATTTTTTTTTCTTACAATTATTACCACTACTAAGCCTGTCTTTATTAAATTTACTGTTTTTATTAGATTTACAACCTATTTTAAATTGGTTAAAACCTCCACATAAATTACATTATTTTCCATATGCAAAGCACTGTCCTTTCATATGTTTCTTTCCACATTTAAAATATTCATACATATTACCTTGTATCTTGTAGTTTCCTTGTCTTAAAACATCTTAAACAGTCTTATCTTTTTCACTGTGTAATCCGGTCTTCTAGTTGCCTCTGCTGCTCTGCAACTCTTGATCGTCATATCCAGATCTAAATTATTTATTCTTAACAACCTCTCTTGCAGTTGTGCATCCTGTACTCCTAATACAATTCTGTCTCTTATTAAAGAGATTTCTTGGTTCTCAAAATTACATAGTTTTGCTAATATTTTCAAATTGTTTACAAAATTGTCAAAGACTTCTTCGGGTAACTGTGTCCTAGTGAAAAATTTAAATCTATATGTCTCTGTAGACCTAGGTTCACAATAATCATCAAAAGCCTCCAAAACTTTATCATACTTGTCACGATTTTGTTCGCTCATTTCAAATGTGTTAAACACTTCAACTGCTTCTACCCCAGCAACATTTAGGAGAGTTGCTATTTTTCTGTCATCTTTTTCTTCATCCAAAGACGATCCCCTCATATAAATATTAAATGCTTGCTTGAACTTTTTATAGTTTTCAGCTATATTTAAGTAAAACACGAGTGAAGCAGATGGTTTTAGGTTATTCATTTTAAATGTTTCTATTCACAGTTTTTGACCACAATATTATTATAACTTCTTACCCCACATCTGACACCATGTATCATCTTTGTGATGTTATTGTTATGTAATTAATACACTTGATGATTGGATTTATTTTATTCAACTTATTTCTTATAACAATCTATATACGTTACATTGCGTATGACTAACTTCTAACTTATGCAACCCATTATACCGTAGTAAATGGGGCTATTTCGAACGCATTTTTGGTGTTTTTTGAGTATAACTCGAGTGTGCAAGACAAACAAAAATCCAAAAAAAGATTTATTATTATTATGCCCTCATCTAGCTGTGTGTTAACACAGGTTGTTAGAATTCACCCCTATGGGTGAGGAAAATTCGAACAAGGCTTTAAAATTCATTGAAACTCTTATTCTGACTCCCATATGAGTTAACTCGAATAATTTAAGTAAAAAAAAATCAGTTTTATTTTTCGGTTATTGATAGGAACCCAATAGAATGCCGCGCCAGACCACCAGAATGCATATAAAGAGATGCAGTTTTTTTTTTAAATAGTTTATTATATCTATTCAAAATACCAAAGATCATCCTACGTTTAAATGTTTTATAACATAAAGAACAAATCTAGGTACCTACTTGCTACTTGGCTGAAAGAAAACAAATAAACTTATTCGATAACATATAATGTTGGGAAATCAAATGACCATCGATTTCTTCTTAAATCTTTTGATAATTGCAGCTTCATTATTATATCTTTTATGTTCACTATGCTCTCGTGCTTTATATTTGGATAACAAAAATAGCTGCCTAATTTGACAGTTTTTCTTTGTCTTAAGAAATTGATCAAAATTAAATGAGGCTGGTCTGGAAAAATGTCAGTGATCATGCCTATATACTGTTTGTCATTATCTTTAGTACGTTTAAACTTCAATAAAACAAATTCATTAGATTTTCACCCAGATTTTCCAAAATTTTGTTTGGGTCTAAGTTCTTAATGTTATCATCATCTTCTTCCATATCAGACTGAAGATCATCTGGCTCAGATACAGAGGAGCTTTGTTCTATTGACGTTGTCTGTTGGTTCAAATCACGTGTTGTTATTCCTTTTCCCAGCGTAACGTCAAATTCTTTGCCTCTTTTCACAGCCTGTTTGTTCTCCAGAGTCCTTGATTCGTTCAGAAAATTAACAAATGTTGATTACCAACGTCGACAAATCTCAGCCTGTCTATCCTGCCCCTGTAATTGTTCGTCAGTAAATCTCGGAAGTTTCTTTAGAACACTATCCCCGCCACAAAGAATTATTCCACAGGCTCTGAAACTAGAAATAATGTTGTTTGCAGCATTTAGTCAAAAAGTCTCCTTAGTAATATTGGAATTTCCAATTTTGGAAGCACCCCTTTGTTTTTTGTTTCCATTCTGTTAAAATATGTCTAAATAGTTTCTTGAAAGGGGCAAAGAAAGCAACATCAAGAGGTTGCAATAAGTGCGTTGTATTTGGTGGTAGAAGGATAAAGTCGATATTATTTTCTTCACACAGTTCTATGACCCGAATTGTAAGATGGCTAGACAAATTTTCTCCTATCAAAATTTGTTTGCCCTCACATCTTCGGAAATATGGCAATGCTACTTTCGCAAACCAGTCTCTAAGTTTACGAGATTTTTTACTTACCCGCGAAGAAGTGTACTGATCTGACTTATCTGACTATCGTCTTTAAGCATGTAACGCGGGTAGTGGAGAAATGGTGCAAATTTAGCTTCAATTGGTTAAAATATGAATAGAGGGGGCCTTGTTCGAATTCACTCGACCCGTTCAAATACACCCCATTTTATGGTACCTAACTGTCATACTTATTGCATATGACACAAAAATTCTATAATTCCAAGCCAGCGATGTATATCTGAAACATGGCTGAATTTTAATACATCCTTCATATATTGTAAATATTTTTAATTACAGATATTTTTCGCAAAGATCGCTTAAGTCGGAGGAGTATTACAAAATCATTACAATTCTGATTCTCCTTTACATTATAACAACTCTTAATTTGTTGTTTTAATTTTGTGAAATACATAATTTTAACACCAAATTAACACAAAATTTTAGTTAGCATCCAATAGCAGCGGAGTACAATATTGTAGAGACAATAAATTAGTAACTGAACAAAAATTTTATTAGATGTTCACTTATTTAGAAGTACAATCGTGCACAAATATAAACTAACTTATATAAAAACTTCATTAAATGGTACTATCGGTAAAATTTTGTTAAGGATATTTCTAACTATAGTATTTATGGTTTCTGAGATTGATGATGACAGATCCTGATGTAATTCCTCTCCATGCTCATTTAAGAACTCGTTCATTCTGTCCCCTAAATAGAAAGATAAAGGTATTACATACGAGTATAATGTGCATTTATAACAATTAATGTTTTTGATAAAGAAAAGCATCTGCAGAGAGTAGAAACCAAGTTACAATAGACTCCATCAATTTGACGTCACTATGTAAACAACCGAAATTACATGAAGTCAAACCTCGATATAATTAAATCATATACTTGTAAATATGAACCTTATATTACAATAATCTTAAAGCTCATATTTAACAAGTTTCTACTATTGGTGATGAATTCATTCGTTCAAAGATAATTTGAAGAACATAAAAGACATAAAAGACTATAAAATATGAACAATAATAATAATTGGAAGAAGTATTGCTAGGTAAGGGTCCTTATTTTAAATAAACTACTTCATCAACTTGCCAACGTTTCAGTAAATTTTAGAACCGTCTTCAGAGCAATTAATTATGAGGATGGTAATAAAATTTACCGAAACGTCGGCAAGTTGATGAAGTAGTTTTTCTCAAAATAAAGACCCTTTTCCAACAAAACTTTTTTCAACTATTAATAAGCCGGTCTAAAAACTTTTCTATTAAATATAATAATAATAACAACAATAATAATAATAATGTTTTCGATTCATTTAATCACCGTAAAGGTTTTGTTACTAAATTTAGATAAATTTAATGTTTCGAGAAGAAAAATTCTACCAGTTATCTACATATTTTCCACAGAATTTTTGACAATTTTTCTTAGCGTTTTGTGAATTTGATAATAATAATTTTTAATGTGTCAACCAATGTTACTTAATAATTGGAGAGGAAAAATTGTTTCCCACCAGATTGTGACCATACTAAAATAACTATTGCACATTTCTGAAATGCACAAATTTGCAAATAATATGGTTAGTACTTTGGTTTTTGAAAATAATAGTAGTTTTAAGTATTTTAGTTCATTTTATATTAATATAACATACTACATATCCTAAAAATTAAGCAGTGGTCAAAACTTTATATACATAAAACTGAATAATTTGTTCATAATTAGTAATAAATAAATGTTCTTAAATATCATTTATATATTAGAAAATTGTCAAAAGAGCATCTTATATTCAGCTCTGTTTATTTTGCTATTGACGCAATATGTAAGTATCGTATTCGAACATGAAAAAATGTAATGATTTAGTTAGCACTTTATGCAATGTTGGTTGTATACGTTGCGATGTTAGAACGAATGGAGTCTGTTTCGTCGTCGTGTACATGGTGACAAAAATGAAAAGTGATACCGATTATCAAAAAAGTGAACTTTTAAGTTCACAAAGAGAACCTTCGTGTTTAAGTTGATTACACTTTTCATTGCGCTATTTACATATTTTTTATGTTATCTAAATTATATAAAATTAATGTCTAATAACATATGTCTATTCTCATACATAATTTTAATAACTGTATGCATTTTTACTGGTAACTTGGAAACCAGTAATGATTATCTATTAAAATTTGCTAGGAGGGGGGTAACTGGTAAATAAATAATTTAATTTAGTTTATAAATAGAAACTATTTCAGCAAAAAAATTTCAACAGAAAATATTTAATAATTTTTATCTTATTGGGAAAATTATTGTAAATTATCAATACTAATACTACAAATTATAAGACATTAATGTAAAATCTACTTTTGCTATTTCCAACAAAATTAGCTAGCTAAAGTAGTACATGATATAACTGTACAACAAAGAATATATCAATAATACTGAAATCGGATTGAAACAAATGACTGCAGATTTCCTCCGCTGCTTCCTATAAATCAGGGATTAAAAATAGTATGTGTTATTTAAATATGCTTAATTGCTAATATACAGGGTGTCCCGAAATAACTTGAAAACCTCTTAAGGGTAGATTCCTCAGCAAAAATAAGGATTGTCTTTTATATATAGTAAAGCTGAGAACTTCCTCCATAAATGGGGACACAAAAAAGTGATTTTTTTCTCTACAGTGACTAAAACTAGCTGATTATAATTTAAGCAGGAGTTGGCCGTATTTTGAATGTATTTCTATTCTTCTTACGTTTTGAATAAATGAAATAAACACTTCTAGTGAATTTTCAATAAGAACTTTTAAACAACTTTTAAATAAAAACAGTTTTGGAAACACACGCATTTTACTAGTTTCGTCTCTCTTGAAAACTTATCGTAAAGTTCACTGAATAAATATGATTTTCTAACTTACATATTTATAAAACCGCAGTTTGTTACAAGTAGACATATTATGTCCGTGTTATCATAATATCATAGTTTTGTTATGAAGCGATCAAAAACGATATATCTTTGCGAAATAATAGTCAGGTCTATGATGTGTCTTCTTACGTTATTGTAACAGGGCTGTTAATAGTTACAGTCAATCAGAAATAAAGATTTTTCAAAAAGATGAGGAAGGGTGGGCAAATGTCTTAGCATTTTTTATGCCGTCACTATGATAAATACATGATTTAAATTAGTACAAAATTCAGTTGGGCAAAAATGTGTTTAGGTTAACAGCTACATTTTGAGAATCGTTTTAAAAGCAATAGTTAATATGCCATACATATATACATATATTATATATATATATATATATATATATATATATATATATATATATATATATATATATATATATATATATATATATATATATATATATATATATATATATATAATATAAGTAATGTTCAAATATGTATATATAAAAACATATACTTTTATATATTTGAAATTGTCTAAATTGACATATTTTACTTTTTTACTTTTTTCTTGATCTTTACACATTTTATTTATAACAATTTGTAAGCCATGTTTTCATTTTCATCTTTTTAATCACGTTTGTAAGTATTATAATAATTAATAATAATTTTTTAATATTATAATGTACTATACTTTTAGATATCTTGATAAAGGAATAAAAATTTTTCCGAAAGCTTGATAAAAAACAGAGATTTTATATATATATATATATATATATATATATATATATATATATATATATATATATATATATATATATACAAACCTAGGATTAGTTTCACCCGCAAAGCCACCCCTACATTTCTTAAATATAACACCCTATGTTTGTTCAGATCATTAGTTTTTCCACGAAGAGCTCATTATAAAAATGTATAATTTTTGGAGACTAAATAAATAGTTTAGAAGGTACAAATTATTTTAAATTAAAAAAAAGGTTTAGAGATTCAGTACCAAAAGTTACTTTATTAAGTGTTCAAACTGACATCCATTAACCTTTGTGCAATGATGAAGTCGCGTTTCAAACGCCTCTCTAACATTAAGAAAAACTTGTGGCGTTAAGTGTTGATGTTCTTGAATAATCCATTGTCCTAAACCATTTAGGGAGCCTAGTTGAGTTGAAGAAACCTTCGTCTTCAAATTCCCACACAAAATAGTAAAAGAGTTAAATCTGGTGACTTAGGTGGCCACTCCATCATCGGATCTCATCAACCTATCCAACAATGAGAGTCACAGCAAAATGTGGGGGTGTTCTATCTTGTTGAAATACAAGGAGATTTTCAGAAGTATCATCCTTTTCTATATATAGGTAACTTGTGGGACAACTGCTTCTCTAAGTTATTCCTAATAAAAATCAATGTTTAAATTTCTCTCAATAAAAAAGGGTCCCACAATATGATCTTCTAGGATACCACACCAATCATTAAATTTTTTAGGACCTTGAGTATGAAATTCGTGCATAACATGTGGATAATTCTCAGACTAGTATCTGCAATTGTGTCTATTGACTAATTCATTGACAGAAAGTGTATACGCATCGAAGAAACAAATGTTGTACAAAAAAATTTGATGTGTCAATTAAACTTCTACTCATTACTTCACAAAACTCAAGACGACGCCGACGGTCAGGATCATCCTCGTGCAATTCCTGTACTAATTTTATTTTGAATAGATGACAAATTTTATTTGTAATTTGCTTCAGATTAAGATGGGAGTGAACTGTTAATGCCCTAGATGTGGTCGGACTCCACAATAAACTGTAGGGCCTCGTCTCTTTACTCAATATAAAATCCTAGGATTTTCTGGGAGTTACTTCGGTGACTTGAGAGGTGGTTAAGAAAACATTTTAAGAAAACATTTTTTTATTTGTGTTTATGTACAATTGTAAAAATACAGTTGCGTGAAACTCCTGTTCTAGATAATTGTGATAAAGATTACTAGTCCTTTAAAGCCTCTGCTTCCAAAATTGTAACTTCCATAGCCTCGTTATTAACCACTCACATTGTGTTATGCTTTCTGTTACCTACTGATCCCGTTACCTTTCTGCATCAATTCAGTTACGGACTTATGTGTTGCATTCATTCCGGGATCAGTAGTAATAAAAATGTTAGCAGCAGTCCTTGCCGAATTATTGTTTCCGTAGTAGAAACCTACAATTTCAATTCTTTCTTGTAAGGTGTACACCATTTTGAAAATAATTGTAATAGTAACGATAAATAGTTAAGAAACTAGGAAGTATTCTACACTACATTCATTCAATGAATTCAATTGTTAAATAATCTCAAAGAAATACGCCTTAGTAGTCATAAAAAGCAGTAGCTTCTCTTTAGCAAAAAATATTCTTCTTGTCAGTAGTTATTCTTTTGTTAAATTCGGTATGGGTAATTTGCTCAAATAATCTGGGTGAACGGATTCAAATAAATTTTATCTGTAGCTCCCAAACTATTCATTTTAGACCCCACAAATTATACATTTTTGTAATGAACTCTTCAAGGAGAAACTAATGACCTAATGAAATATTGAGTGCTCCACTTAAAAAATATAGGGACGGCTTTGGGGTTGAGAGGGTGGAACTAAACTAGGTTTATTTATAAGAAAATGTGCACCCCTCTTTTCACTGTTTGCAGTGTTTTTGCGTTTTTTTTGCAAAAATCAATATATCCAAATTTATTTAGGGTGGATGATTTTCATTGAGATGCACTGTATATTGGGAAACAAAACTTTAAATAATAGAAAATTTAAATGACTGAAAGGGAACAAAAACTTATAATGTGTTTAAAATGGGTACTGTTGTGCGAACAAAATTAAAGCAATAAATTTGATGAATTTCTTATTTGTTTCGCAATATGCATTATTCTCTGTTCTAAATCTTCTAAGTTTTCAATAGGTGAGGAATAAACAATATTTTTTATGCGGCCTTACGGCCTCAATAAAAGTCAATCGATTTCATATCCGGAGATATTTACGGCCACTGCATAGGAACATTTGTGGCTTGACCATTTAAACGCTCTGGAAAGTGCTGCTGAAGCCACTAACGCACCCTTCGTTTAAAATATGCTGTTGCACCATCGTACATGTACCAGATTATTCCGTGGCAGTTCCAGAGGAAGATCTCCTATTAAATCAAATAACTTACTTTCCGAAAAATCTAAATACTTTTATTGGCCGAGTCTTTTTGGTAGGAAGCAAAGACCAAGCAGAATATTTCCTACTAACCCAACCTACACATTTAACGAAAATGTGTGAAAATGCCATATCCATCCCATTTCGAGTGAATGTTGCTACGTCTGTAATTAGAATTATATTCTGTAAATTTGGATTTACCTGCCTTTCTTGTAACATACGCAAACAAAATGTTACATGCCTTGGATGATCTTCCGGAATTATTTATTGTACATTTTTGTAATAATCTCTTTGAAATTCCCCAAATCGAGGATTTGGTTTTATTAAAATAGTGTCGCTCGCCTTAAATTTGCAGTTCAATTTTGTCTGAAATATTGATTTCTTCCTCTCGAGCTGCGGTTAAACGTCTTCTTTGACCTTTATCTATATTTCTCCGTTCAAACTTTCCTCTTTGGGGTAACCTTCTATCATTAAATAAGATAAAATTAAGACCTGGATCTTGCCGATTTTGATGGCTTTGAAAGTACAACCTTCGAATAGCTGACGCATTATATCCATACTCTCAATAAATTAAGTGAACATCTGACAATTCTTGATTTGTGAAACTGACATCAGCTGTTTTTTGCAATTAAACAACTATAATTTGATAAATTGAATATGCGTTAAAACCTGTGGTTACAATTTAGTTGTTAAACAAACAGTGACACACGCCTACTTTCTTGTATCAAACTTTATTTTCGATAGAAAAGGTTTTCATGCAGAAATTAGAAAATATTGATCTATTTGAAACTGGTGAGATATGTTTTCAAGAAAGATGTAAGTAGTAAACTACATGCATGTGACATTCCAAAACTATTTTCATTTATTTTTTTTTTTAAATTTTCATGTGTTAAACAGATGATGTTTTGACTGAAAATTTATTAGGGATTGTTTATTTAGCTTGTTCCGAAAAGTAAGCGGAATAACGAAAATACCTCACAATAAGACCTCTTCAGTTAAAAAAAATCACTTTATAATGTTTGTTCTCTTTTGGGGTGATCCAGCGGTCCGGGGATGCCGTTCACGGCTTTACTATATATAAAAAGACCATCCCTATTTCTTACAAGGGACCATTTAAAAGGTTCTCACATTATTTCGGGGGACTCTGTATACATCTTTGAATTAAAATTATAAAGCTTATAAATGATATATAAACAAAATTCTACACCACATGTTTGGACTTCGGTAAATGGTCGGAATTTCAATCGGCCTTCTTATTTTGACCTGCATTATTAAGTTGGTACATAAAAGAAGTATCATTCAATCCAAATAGCGGAGACAGAAGATTGATCTAAATGTTGAGGATCAGTTTTATCGATTGCTAGAAACAAGGATATTCGATGGCTATACTTTTAGTACTTGCTACTCTTCGAGCAATCCGCTCCAAATAATTCGCTGATATCTACCAAATTGGAGATACATGCCAGTTTCTAATTGAATGTTTAATGCTACTTCCTTTTGTACAGTATAGTCTGCAAATCTGTATCTCGATTGACTTGACTAATTAGCAAATTAAACAATAATGAAGACGCGCCTTTTGTTTATATATGAGGAGCTTCTTTTCAAGGTGCAACAAGTCCATTTTTGAAATTGTAGGTTAGGACAAGATAACTGACGTGACGATTTCTATGAATCCTATAGATTCGAAAGGTTTTTTTTTTAGTTATTGAGTATGTTGCTACATAAAATACAATATTTTATAAATCAAGGTCAATGATTTTGATTGTTATGATCAGTATTAGGATGGACTTGTTTCGGTGTGATAAAAACATAGGACTAATTACGCTTTAAAACAAAATTTATTTTTTGAACATTAAACATAAGACCATTTAAAAGAAAAAGATAGTGAAACAAATCAAAGATAGAAGTTTTAGGTTTTCAGCTCTGGTTCTTCCTGGATACAATCGCAGTTTTCGGCTTGTTCGTCTCCAGCATGTTCTTCAGTGGTTTCAAAGTCGCTAATCAGCACTTCAAAATACCATTTTAAGTTTTCATCAAGGCGCCAATTTGCACCGAAAGCAGCGATCAGAAGGTTGTTAACGGCTTTGCCTTTCTCAGCAGAGATTTTGTGCTTCTCCATGATTGGTTTAAGTGAAATGTTTGCTAAAGATTTTCCTCTTTTTAGAAGAGTTTTTGATTTTTTTGATGGATCTTCATTTCGATAAAAAACTTGAGAAAGTATTGTTACCTCCCTATTCTTTTTGTTTCGGTTTGCAGTTTTTTTTCAAATTAATTATTTTTTGTTCGCTTATTCCCTCGTATTTATTAAACACAGTAAGTAGGTCCTTCAGATCGTACACCTTCCAATCTTTTCCCAACTCAAAAACTTTTCCAACATTTTTATAAATATCAATATAATCTGATGGAAGAATAATTCGACTGTGGCGGCGTAATTCTTTTTCTACTCGTCCGAACACCCTGTCCGCCGGCAGATAAGAATGACCGCGCACTGGAAATATTACCTGAATATCTTCAATGTGTTTTGGAGATTCTTTATGTAGCCAGTACATTAGTGCATGCATAACATGGCTATTCTTGTTTTGACCCCCGCAACCATCACAAAACAAACGAATTTTCGTTGTCGATTCATCGAATTGGGAGTTTCTAAGAAAATGAAGCAGGGCTGACCCAATTTCATTGGATCCACGACCGCTAACGTCCTCGGTCCAAACATAGAAATGAGGGTTTTGAGCATGTACATCCACAACACAAAAACAATAAAAAGCTAGTTGAAGAGAGTAAAATGTTTCCTGAATAGGAATTTTTGGCAAATTTTGGACTTGTTGAAGGTCAAAGCAGTACGTAACCTCATTGTCTCGCTCTTCTTTCATTAACAAATGAAACTGTTTAGCCTTGACCTTATGAACTTTAAAGTCACGTTTGGCATTATCATCTTCTGAGTGTTTCTTAATCTGATATTTGATGCGTTCACAATAACTACACACATCTGTGGCTGGTGACCCAAAACCAAGATTAAATTCAGTGCTAAATATTTTATGAAAATAGCCGTATTTCACTTGACACTCAGAGGCCACTTCATTATTATACATTTTCCACATTTTCCTAATCGTCAATGAAGAATGAAGATACAATCTTTTAGATTTATTACGATTGTAATGACTCTCCTGTGCTTTAAATTTACCAATAAAAAATTTCACTTTTTCGAATTTGGGTAATTGCTTATGAGATCGCCTGTCTCCGCCACTGGTAACTCCAACACTTTCTCCCTTCTGAGTTTTTTTGGCAACATACAAAATTCTGCGTGGCGTAACTTCAAATAATTTTTGGAAAAAGGCTCTGCAGACATTGTAGGAATTCTTTTTGTGTCGTATCTGGAAAAATACAGTATGTTAGAAAATCGCTCAAAAATATGGTTAAACTTACAGCATATTGAATTTGAAGTTCGTGCGGCTTGTAAGTTCTGGCATGTCTGTTTCGGTCCCTTTTAGGCTTGGATATTTTAAGTAAAGAAGCAAGCCTTACATTCTGATTATTCTTAACGGCATCCTTGTAGAAATAATTTTTTGCAACTTGCAATGTCTCCAAATCTATGTCACAGCACTGATAAATTTTCTTTTTATTATGTTGACAAGGAACTGTCCAGTTTACTAAATTTGGGTCTGCGGGTTTATACCTGAAAACGTAACACAACGTCTATTTTCCAGTAACATAACCTCAAAAAATACCTTACCTTTCGTTTCTTTTGGCTATCCTACTGATACTCGAAAGCTTCCGCTTTTTGCGACTTCCTGTACTATGTTCTGCCACACTAACACCTTCAGTCAGGTCCATTTTTACTGACAAAATATTTAAACAGGCACCGCACAAACTTTAAGACGTTATCACTACACTATCCAGATGACAACTAAAATGCTAAATTCATGTGAACTTATTACGTTCTGAAAGAAAATTCGGACTTGTCACATTTTGAAACAAACATGGGGACTTGTTGCGCACTGAAAATTACAACTTTATGGACTTGTTGCGTTTTGGCAAATGATATGTTAAAACATATGCCGATTTAAAAGGGACTTGTTTCCCTTTGAAAGCGGAAATATGTCTGGTGCATAACTACCTACCAAAGGAGTGCAACGCCATCTCTACCTGAAATTCGAAAAAAATGGACTTGTTGCACCTTGAAAAGAAGCTCCTCATATGTGAATAAAATTCTAATATATTTCATACTGTAAAAAAAAGGAACTTACCAACCATGTTCAGGTTCCTTCATATTATGCCGTCAGCCATTTCCCCAAATATTAGTTTTTAAAAAGATAATGCAAGCGAGATAGCGAAGAAATGAATAGCGACAGGTAGATAGATTAGTAAATTTATTGAAGTTATTTGTTTTGATATAAATATCATTAAAACTTAATACCTACTTAACACTATTGGATAATCGAGAAGTGAAAATAAGAAGTAAAGTAAGTATTGATAATTGTGCCAGCAATATACAATATTATGTAGATATAATTTTATCGTTAAACATTTCGTAACATTGGAACAACGTGAAAAAACGGTACATTTCATTCTGTATTATTTTGTACTGGTTATTAATCTAGAGAAAATAGTGTAACTGTGACTTATACAACTGTTTACTTTATCTCAAAGGTTATAATCTGTAGAATGATAAATTAAATAACCCAAGGAGTGGTTAAGGTACATTTTGTAAATTTTTACTTTCACTCGTTGAACGTTATATGATATGTACATAACGTTCACATTTATTTATGTACTTATTTTGTTAAACATTTCGTAGAATTGGTGCCAAATCTTAAATTCTGTGCGTTTCATTGAAAGAACTGAGTGACAGATAAGACGTGAGGTGAATATTATTTCTCACTGTTTTTTTGATCAAAAATCAGGAGACAATAGCTGTAATAATAGTGTGCAATTTGTAAAAGTAGTCAAAGAAGCTGCAAAAATTTAAATGAAAAGTTTTATACTAATAATTGACTTTTAAAACTTTTAAAGCTATAAAAATCTTAAAAATACATTTAGTACAGTCTTTTCACCTGTGTAAGTTACTGGTAACTAACTAGAAGATTAGAATGTGAATATAGTAGTAAATAAAATGTTGAAGTAAAATCACTTCTAATCTTCTAGTTAGTTTTGTCAGTAACTCACCCAGTGGTGAAAAGACCGGCCCTTAAAAAGAAATGTATTCAGGCGATGCCCAGAAATGGAGTAAATGGCTATTTTCTAATTGTATCTTGTTTATGAATTCAACTACGAGTAGGATAAATATAAAATTGCTAAATACAAGTATTAGTTAAATTATGTCACATTTTCAAATTTGGCTCAAAAATTAAAATTTAAATATTCTTAAAGTAAAAAGAAAAACACATTTTTCGTAAGTCGACGAGTTTGTAACATATCTAGCTGTCATAAATAGACATTTGTGACAAGATACAAGTTCTTGTATTTTTACAGATTTGTTCCACATCTATCCAGTTCATAGGTCTATGATTTAATAATCTAGCAACCTGGATGATTTAAGATTTGTCACAGAATCTACCAAGAAAAGTGTTATTTTTTTAGTTTGTAAACTACGCCCTGAATCGACCTTTAATGGTGGTATTAAATTTTACTCCCATCAGAATACTATTAATTAAGAAATTTACCACTTATATAAATATTTCGTCAAACGATACTATCTGAAGAGTTTGTTTAACTATACTTGTTGTAATAGAATTAATAATATCTGAGACTGCTATCGAAAAGTCCTTGTCTATTTCAAATCCATGTTCATTCAAAAACTGATTCGTTTTTTGCTCTAAATAAAAACAAATCAATATTAGAACAGAACCATTGTTTTGTAGTTGATTATATATAACGTGGTACCACTACATGTATAAAATACTCGACGTTTTAATTTACTGTAATACATATTGTGGTAGCAAAATATATTTATTGCGATGTTTTAACGAAAGTTATAAAAATAATAACTCTAAATATTTCGTTAACAGAGTGTCACCTAAAATCATCGACAAACGTAAACTGAATAACTACGGAGAATAACAGGATGGAAACGCTGTAATTTTCTGTTTTTTAGAAAATGTTTGCTTTTCAAGATACAGGGGGATAAAGAAATATTTTAGAATCCTCAAACCTATATAACAATAAGTTCAATGTGATCCTAGAAAGGTCCTGGTAAACATTTATATGCTTCCTTAAAAGAGAAAATAGTTCTCCTGTAATTATTGACCCAAAAATGTCGCCAAAATATTCTACCAATAATATGGGCCTATTCTACCAATAATACGGGCCTATAGTTGCTTATATTATCAATACCACTAAATTTGTAGACTGGAAAAATTTGAAACATTTTCCAAGTGTCAGGAAAAATACCTTTTTGTAGACATTTATTGTAAATTAAGTACAAAAGCTCCACCAAACTCTAACACGATTTAGTATAATATGCTGGAGTGCCATCAGGACCTAGCCCTTTTTTACAATCTGGATATTTTAGGATATCCAGAATTTGTTTATTTGGTGGTGGTATTAAAAGAAATATTTAAGTTATTTTCTTCCAAATAAATATCTGAGGGGAATGTGTTGGATCCATATATACTGCCAAAATAATTTGTAAACAGATCAGAAACAGATTGATTAACTAATGCTTCAATTCCATCATATTACGTTGTTTGAGAAATTGTTTTAGTGGATTTTTTATTTGAGATTTAAGACCAGAAACATTTTGGTTTTTAAATTCTTATCTACTTTTATCATATACTTATTATAGTAGTCCTGAACATTATCTTTAACTTTCTTACGTAATGAGAAAAATTATTCGTGGTTGTTTGGATTGCGATGTATTTTTCCATTTTTATCTTTTTCTTTAATTAAATTTTTGGTTGCAAAGGAATACCAAATGGGATGTGAGCCTTTTCTAATATTTTTTTAGGTATATAAATTTTATTCACGAGATTAACAGTCTTATAAAACATTCGAACAGAACAATTTGGATCTTTACCGTGTAATATTGCCTCCCAATCGGTGTTGTTTAAATAATGTTTATTTATAACAACATAATCGGCCTCAAAAAATGTTAACCTATTATATGAACAATTTGAAAGCAGCTCTGAGACGATAGCTATGTAAATGCCTCTCCAAATAAATTTTAAGGATTGGGTCATCTATAGTTTTTTTTAGTTGCATGCAGTTCAGGCAACCAAACATGCATACGGAAATTGAAATTTTGTATGATATAATCAATATTAGGATAATTAGGCTTTGCATACTGATATAGCCACAGAAAACTGTAAAGCTTTAAACATTAACTGTCACGACAGTGTTGCATATATAATATGACTGAGATGACAAAAGGTGTCATAGTGGCCTGATCTCCAAACGTATTTTATGATGATTAATTAATGTGTTCAACTCAAGTCTTTAAATTCGAGATAATAATAGTTTTTTTAATAGATGTATCGTAACAGTGCTTAATTATTGCAGAAGTCTGTACTAAAATTCAGCATGTAAGTAAACTCTGCAATAATTATAATATAAAAAACCATTTAAAAAAAACTGTTGCAAAATTGATAGTGTACTTCAGTCTGTGATATACTGGACCAACATTTTTGTCAAAAATAAACAGGACACTATTTTTATTTATTAACTAACATTTCATTTTGACAGCCAGAACTGTTTCAAAATAGCAAAAAAAAGTGTATGCAAAGGTATTTTTTTTGACATTCTATATTTTGAAAGGCAAGCATTTTCTGGGAAAGTGTATAAGGTTACCATTTTGTCTTCATCCGTAACTTCTCCAGTTTTCGCTCATCGGTGATTTTAAAATACACTGTGTCTTAGTGTTAAGTATTTTTAATAATATGTTACTAAAATTTTTGTAGAAATAAGTAAATGGGATTAAAATTAAGAATTAAGTATAATTTAATTAAAGCGTTGTATAAATTTATTTATTATGTTTCCATTCAAAATATGCAGTACTATATTAATGAAATCCCTAATAAAAGCGTTTCATAGTCATATGCAAAAGCCGGCAGCTGCATGCTATTTAAAATAAGAATGAAAGGAAGCAAGCATTTCCAATGCATTTTTGTTTCTTTACTTACCTAAAGTCTTGTCTCCATTAAATAAATTTCCAAAATAAAAATGATTTTTAGCAATGTCATATGTTAAAACTGGCTTGATATTAGGGTCGAAATATTCTTTTCCATCGTCCTTCTTTATGAGTTTATAATCAAAGTCATAATTCAAAACAAAATTATCTAAAAATTAAATAATATTTATTTTGCTAAATAACTTCCAGTTCCAGTCAAATATCTATCAGATCATTTTTACTTAAAAAGAATCTATGCAATCATCTATAAATTTCTCTTTAGTATCTATGTGAAAACTTCCAACTTTACGTTTTGATAGTTTCATTTACGGTATGCTATCAATAGGTTCTTAGTTATTGACTTTCCTTTATTATTTTCTGATCCTTCTATGATAGATAGAAAATTTATTGGTCCTACATGTACAAGAGCATTTACACAGATCAGAAATAAATCAAGACCAGTCATAAGGTCAAATACAATTTAAAATATACTAATTTGATAAAAAGAAAACTAAAATAGAATACATATCAAAAACATTTTGAGTACATATATAAAAATATTAAAAATTATAAATACTAAATTATTGGAATTAAAATAAGCATGACACATTTTTATCATTAGATTCATATTAATGTTATATTGTAGTGAAGTCACTGTTTAATAATTCAGATACATAAAAAAAGCATTATTTCTCAAAAACTACTTATTCCTATATTTAAAATATGCTACCTGAGGAAGTTTAATCTGTTGAGGGTAGAGCATTAAAAAACTTGATGCCCCAGTATGCAGTACTATGTCTAGTTATGCTTAGTCTATGATAATTATTATCCACACTGTTACAGTTTTTTGTTTGATATAGGTGAATTTCATCACGCGTTGTGTATATAATAATAAAAATAATATGATACAATGAGCTACATAAAAAGAAATATGGATTAGAATTATAATTTATACCTATTTCTGCCGGTCAAAGGCAGAGTTCAAACATTCTGTCACAGTGATAGAGGTTTGCTCCTCCAGATAAGACTATTCAGGCTTAAATGTGTGGAAAAAAATATTCATAAAAAATGGATAATTTAAAATACACAATTTAAAAAACTGATACTTAAGTATATGCATTACATTAATAACTAAAAATTAAATAAATACATAAGAGATATGTCAAGATTATTTTAGATATATAACAAGCATTGGAAAATATACGTACAGGATATTGTCAGGATTTTTAATTCGATAAATTTTATTTTACAGTCTTCTCTGTATTTGTGTTTCATCAGTCCCTGAGTTTTCTTTCATGATGAAATGCCCATAATGACGGGCCGTTATAATTGAACTATTATGACAAGAAGTAATAAAGGTCTCCTATTTTTCCTTTACTCACATATTTTCACTATACATTCACACTTCAATCTATTATTTTGAGTTTTTTTCTTTTAGAGTAAACAATTTCTCATATTGATGTGCTGATTTGAATTATCTGGCTGTGCTTATTATTGAAAATTTTTAAAAAGAACATGATAAATTAATCAATTTATTAGTAACAAAGCTAATATTTGGAATACAATTTTAAACCTTATTCGGGATTCAAATAATCTTCATGAAATTCTATTTGAAAATATTAGGTTAATTGTTGTTAAAGATAATGTTGTTTCAGAACTGTTGCTCTCTATCTAGTAAATACTTTACCACCACTACAGGGAACACTATTTAAATATTTTGTGGCTTGGATGCCTTTTATAATCTTAGTGAATATTTATATTCTGACTTATTGTGTATAGTTGTGTGAAACTTTAGTAATAAAAAAAAGTTTCACACAATTATATTTATTATTATTATTATTATTGTTAGTCGTTACATCTGTAATTTTAGTAAATACTTGTTTTCTGACTTAACGTTGAAAAGAGCTTATATCATATTATTTTTTATTATTCTATTTTATTTATGTGTTTTTGATATAGGTCTTAATATAATTTTCCATTGTTGAAGTGAAGATTATAAATACTGTATTGTATAAAGCACCAATAAATCTCTATCCGTCTACATATCTATCTCCTGAATTCTTAAAATAACACATTAATTTCAACGAGCACTCATTACATGCCACTGGCAATTTAAAAAGAAAAGAAATTCAGAAAAATAACTTGTTTCTTATCGTAAATAGTAAATTTCAGGCACAAAATATCTTCTATAGATTCTACACAAAATATTGTACTCTATCAAAAAATGCAATAATAGGCACTTGAACCATTTGAAATGACAAAGTAAAATGCTGAAAGGAACATGTACGCTCTTGATAATATCTAAATTTCTAAACATTTTTCTTCTTTAAAATTTTCCTCTTCTTTATTGAATAACGTAAGACAAATCACAGGAAGTAAGTGTTATTATAACTATTCTACTATATGAATTCTGTTTTTTATTACTTCAATTTAATGGATTGTATCGATTACATTTAAATTGTTTGTGCTGAAGAATTGTGTATTATGACGTACTACTTTTAATTTAGATTTATATGAAATGCTGATAGTAATTCATGGATTTAACTGAGAAGCAGAGCAGAAAGTTATTAATTAACTATCAGCTTCTCTAAACTATAGTATATTTATTTTGAAGACAGACTGGACGAAAACTTATAGCTGAGCGTAAATGCTTCGATTTCCGATTGGTCTACAAGCAATAAAATCGAGGAAGACGAACTCCGCCTATCTTACAGACTTGTAATTAGACGCATCGTGTATAAGAGTGAGCAGTTATTTGGTTTCTTTGTTTATATTCGGTCTATCTTGGAAATAAATAGACTTTTATATAATTACATTTTTATATAATTTATTGTGTGAACACTGTTATTGTTCTGCCTATTAATGCTTCTCACGTATTCTTTCTATTATGTAAGATAACTAGGCTTTCTTAGTTTTCTTTTTTAAAAAGTCTGTTTAGTTTAAATGTAAATAAAATAGTTGATGTCTTCGGGTAATAGTTTATGGTACCATAAACTTACCACAAGAAATATTTGCTGGCCCATTTCCTTTAATTGGCAGAACTAATATTCTTCCGTCAATTTCATACTGGCCTTCAATAGTTATCCACTTGAATGTTAGTTTTGTGTGAAAATGTTTTTTCTCTAAATCGAAACTGAAAATAAAGAAGTACTAAATTACTGTATAAAAATTTTTGCTGATTATTTAAGTTTACAAAATATTTCATTGAGTATTGCTAACAGTAATAAGTAGGTAAGCGTTTTATAGGAAATATATATATTTAAGATTACGCTATTTCATTTATATGCTGATCGATCGTCGCTCATCATCTGTTATTATACCTGTTAAATGCATTTAAATAGTAATTTGTCTTTTATCGTAAACATTTTAAACATATCCATTTTGTGGGAAGGAAACTGCATCTTTTAATATAGTGTGAATTATGTATTATACAGGGTGAGTCAGTTTTTTGTAGACAAACTTTAACAGGAGATATAACACATGTTTTTAGTATGTATTTGTATGTATTGTATTTGAGTATGGCTTAATATAACAAATATTTATTTTGACTACATTGGAAAGAGATAAAGAATAAGAGATTTCGGCTTTTTAGAATCCTTAACAAACCATATTTAGGTAAGTCTCGTTGAAAGAATTAAATATTTAGCCGATAATTGATAATAAATAAATTACTTAATTTAGTACCACATCAAACACTAAAAGTCAAAATAACTCGGAAACACACAGGAATCTCGAAACAGAAGAAGGGACATTATTTTTGTTAAAGTGTATGTAGATAATGAAAATAACAATTTTTAAAAAAAATAGTCATTGGTGTAGAAGTTCTGTTTAAGAAAGGGGTTGAGCACCCCCTCCACTCCGCCACTGTGCAAGTTTTGAATGTTCTTATAGCTTGTTTTATGCCCCTTAATTAATAAGCATTATCCCCCAAACATGGACAAAATCTAAGCATTCGTTTATAAGTTATAATGAAAATTCGAGAAAAAAAAATTATATTCAACACCCTGTATCTCGGAAACGAAGCGTTGTACGACATATGTTTATAGGAACTTTTCTTTTTAAAAACATGTGTTCTATCTCCTGTTAAAGTTTGTCTACAAAAAACTGACTCACCCTGTATATGAAATGTAGAACTACATATTCAAAATTTGTGTTTATAAATTCTGTAACCTTATTGTATACCCATGCTATATTAATAAAGATAATACTGTTATCATTATCAAATGGACCACACTGTAACATAACACAAAATATACCATATAAATTATATAGCCCTAAATTCATAAGTAGAAGCTGTGCGAGATAGGATACACTTTGCAAAATCATTCCCTAAGACATTGACATCTTCCAGACCTGGGGATCGGAGCGCTGCCAGTTGGACAATGATTAGTCGTGCTTTTCAGATACATGTTTTAACAAACTGTGGTATCGTCACCGGTAGTGCGAAAATGTATTTTTTACTTTGCAATTTACTATTTCGAGTTATAGAGCTTCGAATGGAGAATTGTACTTAGTACGCCGAATAAGGCCGTACTCTTAGGAATATGATTTTTGAAAAATTTAGAGTTCCTTTAGAGATGTTCCAAAGAAATAAACTGAACCTATTACCAATATTATGTCGAGAAAACATTGAGATCCTAAAAAGAATGGCGATAAATTTGTATTTATAATTTAAATTTAATAAAAATAATAATTACAGAACCGAACGTAAACAAAAACAAGGAATATTCATGTTATTCGCCTTTTTATAAATCTTTGTTCCTGCAAGGGACTCGATGTATTGTTGGGACAGCTCTTCCAGGTAATCTTTATTACTCCACTTGATAACAATTTCTGCATCTTCTTCTTCCTCTTCCTCGTCCACCTCCGTTTCCTCTTCCTCTTCCTCTCCCTCTTCCTATCCCTCTTCCTCTTTCGTTTCACTATCAATTTTATCTTGGGGGGTACCAAAATAACACATTGCTTTTTAGTCAACTGTTACTGTCCCATAAATTTGAACATTTTGTATTCCTTGCGTCAGATACGTGTTTTGTAATTACTTCATTTAATATTTACTATCAGTATTTTCCCCAGTAGTAGAACTGAAACAAAATCGACTTAGGTAGTCAATAGTCGTTTGCACTGCTGCAATTTTTTATCCATGCAAGGAACGTAAATCCTTTCAATTATACTAGAGATTAGCTGATTGTCGATATCCCAGTCATATCCTAGAGATTGAAATGTCTAGGTATTTTGAAAATTTAGAGAATAGCAGAGGATTCACGGATTTTACTTTTTCTTTTCTTTTGAAAACCGAATCGCACATGCCTGCAACTTTACAGGGCGGAGAAAATTTTCTTTTGGTGTGTGGGAACATTTAAAAATTTTTTGGCCTGCCGTTTCTGATTTTTTAGTTATTTTATAAAAAAATCATTTTTTTCACTTTTTTCCACAAACCTTGCCGCCATTTTGGTGGCAGGATCCATTTTTTTCTTGAGAATATCTCTATAACTATTAATTGGATTGCAGGTGGATTCAATCTACCTCCCCGACTACTATTTATTAGGTAGCGAAGATCAATGCTTGATTCCCTTGTAGAGCAAACATTTTTTTTAAATATATTTTCGGCCAAGATTATATATGGATCTGTAGATTACCTAGATATGGCTGGCACTGGATAATAAACTAAAGGGCCTTGTTCCCCTTTTCCTAATATAAAATACATGATTTGTTAAGGATTATTACGATGCGCTGCAGTGGATTGGGAAGCTGACAAGCTGAAAGTAAACAACAGTTAGCATACAACTAAGGAGGTATATTTCATGCTTTTTAATTGTCAAATACCTATTCCAATTAATAATCAGCAATAATTCAGCGGTGTCGCCGAGGACGAACCAGTATTACATATTAAGTATATGTGAAGCATACGAAGGGATATTGCATTGCATTAAGTAAGTAGCCAGTCTTGCTAATAGGCTCATTTAGTGAAATATTACATATGGTTTCAAACATTTTTCGTTTGGATGGAAATTGAGGGAGACATTTGCGTTTGAATAATGAAATACATTATTCTCCCGAGCACACCAGAATGACTTCAGCAGATCCTATCAGTTAAGTTGGCCCGCAATGAAACAAATACACAGGATTAGTATATGGCGGACAAATTTAAGGTAACCACTTATAAATATTTTAATTACAATATTATGTGCCATTAATGCGATATTAATTATATAAAAGCAGATTCTTCTCATTTGCCGGAAGTGGAAGCTAATACGCTTTGTCTTTTAAAAAAAATCTGTTAGAGAAATAACACTATGCAACCTTTTTAGGATTTTCTGGCAATCAAAGATATGTGGAATAATACCAGGTCTCAATTTAATTGACACATTTTTCATTAACTTGTAATACATTAGGTTTCCATATCTTCTTCAAGCTAAAAATAATTTAAAATTAGGTAATTTATAACTCAATATATTTACATTAAAATGATCTTCATAACAATGTTCAGTCGTTTTTCTGCCTAAAAGATTGACTCTACGCATATTTTTTGCCACAATTAAAATGAAACTTTTCTTTCGTCATGATGTTCGACCGTAGTGTTCTTGATTATATTAATTTATGTTTAAGTTTTTAGAAGGAGAACCTAATTTAAATAATTCTGAGAGGATGTGTCAAAATACACGGAACGTCGACTAGTTAAAACTTGGTTTGTCCTTTCTGCTGACCTTACCCCCAACTAATTTAAATATAAATAAATATCCTATCTGGCATTGTCACACTATAGTATTTTTGCACTCGAGAACTGGGAACTATACAGTTTTTATAATTTTTTCTTTTATTGTCCATTTTATTACCACTAACAAAATAGTAAACCAAAATACGAAAAGAATTAGCCGCTAAACACCATATTAAACTTTCGATTAAATTTTGGTGACTCACAAGCCATCTCTGGGGCTCGGCAATTAGTTAACAATCAATATATTGCACACTATAATGTAATATTGAAGTATCACAAATTAGAAAGGTCTTCCGTATCCCTACTTTTTTTAAGTTTGCAAATATCACATCCATCGAAATTGAACAAGCATCTTCGCTGTACACAAATCACCGGTTTGGAATTATAGACATCTATGTTACAATAATAATATGTTATGAATTTTTTTGCCTCAGACACGAAATATTCCCAAGATTATTTATGTTACAAAGCCTTATATTTTAATGAAGAAGCAAGATAGAACTGTGAGAGTTAAATTAGGTATTAATGCACATATCATAGAACCTTGGTATACTTTAATTTCAAAATTGACCAAATTGTAACATAGTACTCTATAATTCCAAGCCAGTTAAATGTGTTTACACAATGAATGGGACGAAGGAGGCGTTTTTCGGAAGAAAATATAGAAACTGTGTTGCTCTTACAAATGTTCTCACTTGTTGTCTCTGAACCTTTGTCATCTGTACAGGATAGTTAAAAGGTAAGTGCTTTTCTAAACACTGGGTAATATTTACAAGTGTCATATTATCCACTGTGGCCAAAGTAGTCGAAAAATGTATGCATTACCGGTCATTTACATATACGCTAGCTTACATATGCCACCCCTGAATTAGTAGAGAATTTGGCCCTGTCTGAATTAACCAGTTATGATAGTGGAATACTTTGAGTATAAATAAGTTACTATCATAGTAAATGCTAGTTTTATTTAATTTACGATACAAATATGATCAGTTTTAATTTATATTTCGCTATTAAATTTATTTTAATAAATTAAAGTGAAACTAAAATTTGTGCCCACTAAGGCATTTCTCTTGTAGATTTATAGATAGCAATAAATATTCAGTAGGTAATATTTTAATACGCACTGACCGCGAACAATAAAATAGTATAAATTGATGAAATAATAAGTAAGATAAATAGAAGGATCACTAGACTATAATAGCCTTGCCATACTTACTTTAGGTCACCGCAATATTAACACAGTTCCTTGATATAAACCTGTTTATGTTACGACTACTTGAATATAATTATAGATAAATGAATGATACGGATAGAAGATGCAATTTACTATCAGCTGTGATCCTAAAGAAGTAAAAAAATGTCTAAAAGTGGGTAAATTGTAAGTTGCAGTTTGTAGCTTGTGTTTTCAGATAAGCAATAAATCTGGCTATAAAAATTGACAAACAATGCATTTTTAAACTATCATAAATTTTTTTCGCTTTTATTATTTTGTGACAAAAGAATTGCAACAGATTTTGTCATTTTTAGCCATATTAATAACGTGTAATAGATGTACAAGTACCTGATGTGAACTACACTACGATCTGTTTGTAGCTGGAATTTTTCCAAAAATGTTTGCCTTCTGCATATTCGATCTACGTATTTCGACTCATATTCATCGACATTACGAGTAATGTTAAGCAAACAGAAGACACTATACTTTACGTAAAAGTCTACGATCATCAGAACAAAGCGATCAAATGCAGAAAGCAGTCATTTAAGATTGTCAATGTGTACTCATGCCTTATAGATCCTTTCCTACGGGTATTAACTGCATATTATGCGGAAGGTCGCTTAAGTTTATTCACTTAGGCTACTTCAGTGCTACGGGAACTCCATTCAACAGTGGAAGAACAAAAGTTAATGCAAATAATAATGAACACTTATGTTTTGAAAATAAGAGGGAATTACGAGAAGATGAAAGCAGCCTGATGAAATGGCAAACTAAATTAACTTCATCAACGGATAGAAGAACTTGAATATCTTTAGATACTTCCTTCGCCATTGAATTTTGATATTGTGTGACACAATAATTGAGTAAAAGCCAAGGAGGACTCACATTTTTCTTTACAAAGTTATCTAACTTGACAGCAATATCAAACAGTCTTATCCTTTCCCTTGAAGCGTCCAGTGCAACCCAAAGCTTATTGAAAAGATTATCTGCTCCAAGCTAGCAAGAACAACAACGTTGGTGACCACTTCCATGCTGTTTTTATAATCTTCTTATACAGCACCATAAATTTCAAAAAATTTTCGAATACAGTGTGATCGAATCAAATAAATTTATTCTGTCAATGAAGCCTGAGTCACAACAACTTTGCTAGGAAAATTGTGCTTGGAGATGGTTTTAGCTATAAAAGTGAAAAGCCTTTATTTGTTTAGATTTATCTTCAAAAATGATTTTCAGTTACGAAGTACGTTTTTGTTCTATTCTACTTTTACACGATAGCCTTTATCTCCCTTGATTGATAGATTTTTTTGTATTATTTTTTTATGTATGCTGAATATATTTTGATGTCATATTTGAAATTCTGAAGATAAATTCAATTGAAAGTGATGTGTCATGCCGAAGTTGTATCGATTTTATTCCTGTATTTTAGTTAATTGGTTGAGTTTATTTCTTACGATACTTGCAGTTCTTGTATCAGATACAGCATTTATAACAAAATTTCGATTACATTAGTTAAAAAAAACATGTGGTTAATATTTCTACAGTATTATATGTATATTATACAATATATATCAAATTCACCGGATTCAAGCAATATTCTTAAAAATACAATCGTTCTTCAGTTGGAGCTTAATGCATATTTCTACCTATTTCAATAGTCAAAGTATATCAAAAATCCAACATTGTACAATATATGGAAAAAAATCCACAAAAAGGTGCATCCATTTAACAGCAACATTCCGGAAGTATTACAATTCCCCGGACCTGACGAATTACAAGCCAAGCATCTTATTCCATCTACATATCGAAACGTCGGGTATTAAAAAGTTGTTTTCTATAAAGAAAAGACCTTAATCCCATAAAAATGTATAAAAACTATGAATACAGGTCATAGATAAACTTAAGAAAATGTATTTAAGGATTTGTTAAATTATTCAATAAAAGTAATTATCAATGAAATCAAATAATGGATCTATTTACATATATATTTGTAAGTTTATTATACAAGTAGGAGAAAAAAATCATATGTATTACATGGGATCAAAGTGCCTGTGACGCCTTCTTGGCGTTTTCGACGGCAGCTCTTCGCCTGGGAGCACTAGGCCGGGGTAAGGAGCCTCTATTGTGTCTAGAAGGTTGAAGGTTAGGCGCCACTTAGTTTTATCAAAAAACTAAGAAAAAGTTTAGTAAAAGAATAAAGTAAGAATTTACTGAGATATAGTTGTATAATGATTTAGCTAACAGTTAACTGCAAACAATAAAAAATAGGTATTAACATTCGAGGTATTTTCCGTTATTTTGACCCCACCGGTAGTACTACCCGCGGTTTACACTTTCTATCTTATTCATTTATCATGTAGAGATTACGGTATGGTTAAATTGTGAACAAGAATAATTAAAATAAGAGTACTAGAACAAAAACTACACCAACAATCTTCCTGCAATGTTCCCTCCGGTTTTATGAGGTAATTGAATTTAAATTTCGTCCTATCCTGGGGTAATTATATTTATAAAAATTGGGTGGCTCTGACCTGTTTAATTTGGGGTAACTTAACGTCCTGCGGGCACACCATTCATCGATCTATTCCCAAACCATCCAGAAGGGTATATTCTCGATGGACAATAATTGATATTGCCCTAGACCAGTCACCAGTGGATCACCACAATGTAGCTATGGGTATATAGAGTTGATAACAGAATAAAAAAAGGAAAGAAAGAAAGAAAGGCCGACAGATCTAAAAATAGTTATCAGATTTAAATAAATAAAAACTAAAACATCTCATCGCCTACCTTCTATTAAGAATAGCCTTTTCACAAAACTATCAATTAATAATTTATAAACGAGCAACAAAACAATTCTTAATCTCACTGTGGCGACGGGTTCGTATATCTACTTTTTTTCTCTAATCGAATCCATGTTCGATATTAATTAATAATGAAAAACTGTTTTAAATGGCATTCCTTAATTCGCGCAGGTGACGTAGATCGGAACGTGCTCGCAGGAATTATCCTTATATTCGACATAATTAGACAACCAAATATACAGGCCTAAGTGTAGTACTTCGCTTTATTAACTCCCATGTCCCTTATTCATTGTTTACAGGGTGAAGTCCGAAAATACCGTTATACAATCACCCCCTTCCAACGGAAAAAAAATAGGAATGCACCATGACTATTTTTCTCTATGGCAGTTAACTGAGTCAACCTTAATTCTACCCTACTAACCTAAAATACTATATCTCAGAGTACTTTGGACACAATAGTATCTCATAAATATAATTCGCTTATCGTAACTAATTTAGTTATATTCTAGACTCTACAACTAACTTATCAAATACTAACTAATATTTACCCTAATTATTAAACGATGGGCCCATCCTAACCTAACTTAATTAATCTAAAGTTCCTACCTAACTTCCATCGCATATACGGAAACCTCACTAAATGCTTGTCGAAGGGTGTACATATGCACAAATCCAAGAGACCAGCAACCCTCGCACAAGACTCATAATTTTATGCCATCAGGCACTCAGTAAAAGACAACTAATTAGAATTTTAACCAACAACACGTATAATAATCGCTAACGTCGGACGGTATCGAATTAAGTTCTAATTTCAAACATACAGGCAACACAGCCCCAAATATATCGAGCGTGAGGAACTATATTTCATCATGTTCGGACAACACTTCATCATCTGAATCATCAGTTCCTGGCATATATTCATGATAGGGTTTCAGATCTTGGACATGCCATTCCCCCGCCTTACTGCCATCCTCATTCTTTAAATCATATACCAATCTAGACTTTTTCTTTGATATTTTACAGAGAACATAACGTGGTGCTAGTTTTTGTGCAAAATTTTGCGCTGAATTGGAGAGGACTTTATTTCGCCTCCACACTTTATCACCGACAAAAAACTCAACATCACGCCGCACAGTGGGCTAAATGGTTGTTTTAGCGCGAATTAATTCAAAATATCAACTAGTGCGATTCCATTTAAACTATTCATTTTTTTAAAAGTTTAATATGTGTAGATTAACAGCGCAGTTGAAGAGACCCAACAAAATAGCGATATTGGGATTTATCACTCGGGCGACTTCGGTCTATTATGTTAACTCCTTTCTGCGCATAAAATAATCGTAGTTTATTGCTTGTCGCTAACAGTTGTTTCATAATCTTGTGCGTTTCTCTTGATATCATTGTTTTGTTTACATTATTTCAATCATGGGTGATGATCGACTTGGTAAGTTTAAGTATTCTTTTTATTGTTACTATGTAGTTTTAAAGTACACTGTATGTTTTTTTAAAATTGTGTATATTTGAGAGGTTATAAAAAAATGCACGCATTTGCACGTAAAGTGACTAGTTTTCATTCAAAGTGTACTATGTTAGGTTTAAAATAAAACATACAGAAAGTGCCCCGAAGTGCATCTTTTTATTTCATTTGAATATTTCAGCCACCGTGTCATCAATGACCCATTTGGACCTTTTCGAAAAATGGCTAGAATTGAAACATTTTAACAGAAACAGTTGTTGTAATGGATTGCTGAAGTACATTTTAGAGAGAAGAAACACATGTCAACGAGATAAGGTAATCAATTTTATAAAAAATGTTGAAAAACGTTGGAAATTGTGTAATAGAGACCAGTCTAAATTTCGTTCAAAAAACAGAACCTGGCTAGGGTGTACAATGTTATTTCTTGAACAGGAGCAAGAACAAGTACCAGGACCATCTAAAGTTGGAAGACCACCAAAAAAATTTGAAGATTGTGGCATCAGAGCCAAACAAAAAAAAATTCAGAATTTACTATCTACAGCGAACCCAGATGAACTTTTATTTGCAACAAAGGTGAGTTTGAGGAAACATGGGAAACAAGATGCAGCTACAATAATTCAAAACATTACTGACCCCAGCACTCCGGAATGTGCGAGGAAGTACAAACGTACTTATAATTCAGTAGAATCTGGCAAGAAAGCTGTTCTACCTATGACACCAGAAGAAGCATTGTCGCTGATTATCAATACAAAAAGCAGTAAGGCATCGTATTTGGCATATAGAGCGGCTGCACAAAATTGTAATGCGAACATATATCCGTCGTGGAATAAAATATTGTCAGCAAAACACTCGTGCTATCCTGACCCAAGTTCAATTAGCTTACAAGATACTGAAGTCGAGATTAAGCTGCAAGATCTTCTTAATCTTACAGCAAATCGTATATGTCAGCTTCAAGCCGATGTGCTTCGATCAGTTTCTAGTTCGCGACTTATTCTCCTGTGTAAGTGGGGACTAGATGGTAGTTCTGGACAGAGTAATTATAGACAACTAGCTAACGCAAATAAAGGCGATTCGTCTATAATAATTATTTCTGTTGTTCCGTTACAATTACGTGATATTGAAGACGAAACAAAAATTTTATGGCAAAATCCAGTGCCATCCTCACCAAGATTTTGTAGAGCTATAAAGTTTATATTTTCCAAAGAAACCCCTGAAATCACTGTGGAGGAAACGAGAAAAATTCAAAGGCAGATTGATGCTTTATGTGATTTAGTTTATGAGGAGAAAAGTATATGTTTTAAACTTATGTTAACTATGATTGATGGCAAAGTTTGCCATACGTTGACTGATACGACATCCACACAGACCTGTTATATATGCCAGTCGAAACCAAAGGAAATGAACGATTTAAGAAATATTGATAAGAAGTTAGCAAAAATAGAAAATTATAGCTTTGGTTTATCCACCCTACATTCATGGATCCGTTTTTTTGAATGCTGTTTACACGTGGGTTATAGGATAGAGACAAAGAAGTGGCAAGCCAGAGGAGAAAACAAAAATAAAATGGAAATAAGGACGAGGCAGATAATTGACGGACTAAGGAAGGAACTTGGAATTTTGGTTGACCTACCCAAACCCGGCTATGGATCGACGAATACGGGAAATACCGCAAGAATATTTTTTCGAAATGCAAAAAAGTCTGCTGAAATTACTGGAGTAGATGAAGAGATCATACAGAGATTTTACATTATTTTGCAAACCATTTCTTGCGGGTTTGAAGTAGATTCACGAAAATTTAAAATATATGCCATGGATACTGCAAAAAAATTTGTATCTCTATATCCATGGTTCTATATGGCCCCAAGCGTCCACAAAGTGTTGATACATGGTGCGGAAATCATTAATTATGTCATTTTGCCAATAGGGCAATTAGGAGAAGAGGCTCTAGAAGCAAAAAACAAAGATTTCAAATTTATTAGAGAACACCGAAGTAGAAAAGATTCACCTGTACACACAAATCTTGATTTATTTAATTATTTTTTGCTGTCCTCGGACCCAATTATATCTTATTTAGCTTTAAAAAATCAATTCAACAAAAATAAGTTAAAACTTCACGCGGAAGCCATGAATTTGCTAAAATCTCCATCTATTTCCAACAATTTAGACCCAGGTTCTTCCAGTTCAGATAGCAAGTAGTGATATAGTTAATAAGTGACTTAGTTAATACTCTATACTACAATTATATGGTGGTTCTTTAACTGGTTATATTTTAGAGATATTTTTCTTTCTGCGGTGTTGATATTTATTTTTTATTTATCCCCCGATTAAAATTATTATAAATACCCACATTCCATTCAAGGTAGATGTCTTATTTTATAATTATTATTGCTTTTTAATACACTTTTAAAAAAAATTAATAACGATTTTTTAATGTTTTTTATAATACATTAATTAATTCGCGCTAAAACAACCATTTAGCCCACTGTGCGCCGCCTTAAATTATAATACCGAGCATTTCGTTCGTGCGCTTCGTGTAATTTATTTCGTACGCTCTCAAATATTTCAGTTAGATGACCTAAATTTTGTAACCACTCTTCTCGATTCATTACCTTTAGATCAACACTACCAGTGTCTCCATAATAGTTCCCACTACATGGAACCACTCTCCCAAAATTTAAGAAGGCCGGACTGTACCCAGTAGATTCGTGTACCGCAGTCCGTAACGCGTAACCGATTTTTCCTATTTCTCGATCCCAAACTTTGTGATTATCTTTGATGTAACTTCGTATGGCCGCCCCAATCGTACGATTAGTTCTTTCCACGTAGTTCGCTTGGGCATGATAATATGCGGTATACCATAACCGTGACTTATACTCCTTCACTAAATTTTTAACAGATGTACTTACAAACTGCTTTCCGTTATCGCAGATAATGCATTGTGGGACGCCGTAAACTAAAAATATCTCATTTTCAAGAAAATGTGCTATACTTGAAGCCGTAGCCTGTCTTAAAGGTTTTAACACGGGATATTTGGAAAACCAATCAACTACTACGAGCAAGTACTGATATCCACCAGTGCTTCTTGGTAAAGGTCCCATGAGATCTATAGCAATAACTTGCCATGGAAAACGAACCTTTTTTCTCGGCCCCCATGAAACCGAATTTAGCGTGATTTGGTGCTTTTTGGGAAGCACAAACTTTGCACGTTTTCACATACCGATAAACGTCTCTCCGCATTTTCGGCCAGTAATAGGAGAGACATACCCGCGAGTAAGTTTTTGCGTAACCTAAGTGAGCGGCTGTTGGCAAGTCATGACACGATTCAATTATTTTTAGGCGTTGTTTCTTCGGAACAAGAAGCTTCCAGTCAGAAATATTGGTAGCCAGGGGCACTCTCGCTGGAATTAACTTATAGACATAGTTGTTCTTAAGCGACCACTGGGGGTAATCATCCGGACGCTCTGAAATTTTAATACGCATTTTTTCGTAAAATGAATCCACCGTTTCCAGGTCAATATCTAGGGTAATACAATTGTCGGGATCGTCAACAAGCGCGATATTATTACTTTCACAATCTTCCGGAGGTAGATCAACGGGACTTCGCGACAAAGCATCTGGGACGATATTTAATTTCCCCTTGATGTGTTCGATGATAAAATCGAATTGATTAAGTTTTACACTCCACCTAGCAAGTCTACCTGACGGGTCACGCATATTACTCAACCATTTTAATGACGCGTGATCCGTAACAATCGTGAAACTTGTCCCTTCTATGTATGGGCGAAACTTCTCGCACCCAAAAACACAAGACAAACATTCTCTTTCCGTTGTACTATAATTTCTCTCGCTTCTCGAAAGACTTCTTGAAGCAAAGGCTATCACCTTCTCTTCCCCGCCTTGCTGTTGAGTGAGAACACAGCCTAAGCCTGTATCAGAGGCGTCGCACTGTATAGTGAACGGCAACGAAAAATCAGGACTAGTTAATATTGGCGCACCAACTAAGGCCTCTTTTACCTCATGAAAGGCCCTATTCGCATCGTCCGACCAGACAATTTTTTGACCTTTCTTCCTGCCTCTAAGCAGATTATTTATAGGAGCCATGAGAGATGAAAAATGCGGGATGAATCTACGATATCAACTGCACATTCCTACGAACCGCTTTATTTCCGTGGTTGTCTTTTGTCGCGGAAAATTAACCATGGCTGATACCTTCTCCGGGTCCGTTCTTAGCCCTAACTTATCAACTACAAACCCGAGATATTTCAGTTTTGGTCTGAAGAATTCACACTTATCGATGTTAATAGTAAGATTGGCCCCTTTTAATCGCCGAACTACCTCACGTAATAATTTAATGTGCTCCTCAAAAGTGGATGAAACTATGATAACATCATCGAGATAGACAAATATATTTGATTCTAGTTCCGGCCCAAATACCGCGTCCATCAACCTTTGCTGACATTGAGCAGCATTTGATAAGCCAAAAGCCATGACATTAAAATGATAGAGTCCCCTGCCCGGGACAGAAAAGGCCGTTTTTTCTTTGGACTCTCGGTCTAGTGGAATCTGCCAAAATGCACTACGGAGATCCACTGACGAAATATACTTGGCGTCGCGCAGCATGTTTAAAATTCTATCGATGAAAGGCAACGGATATGAATCTTTTTTCGTGACTGAATTTAACTTCCTTCCGTCGAAACAGAAACGAAAGTCGCCATTTGACTTCTTTACCAATAATACCGGCGAAGACCATTCGCTCATAGATGGCTCAACGACTCCTAGCGCGATCATCTTATCAAGTTCTTTGTTAAGATGTCCTAACATGTACGGCGACATAAGATATTGTCTTTGCTTGGTCGGCCGCGCGTCCCCGGTATCAATATGATAAACAATTTTTGTCGTCCTTCCCAATTTTCCCTCAGGTGCGACATCTTTAAATTCCGAAATAACCTTTCGCGCGTCAGCTATTTGACTTCTAGACAAGTTTTCGAAACTAGACACGTGATTTCCAACGTAATCATTATTCTCGTCCGAACTAAGCGCTGTTATGGTGATGTCACCATTAGATCTAATATTCCAAGTACTATTCTGAAAATCTATGTTTATTTGAAACTTCCTACAAAAGTCACTGCCAAGAATAAAGCCATGACTGAGAGACGGTACGACCAAAAAATATACAATTTTGCAATTCTTATTTATACAAACTGGTACAGCAACTAACTCCGCTACTATTTGACGTACCCCATCAGCTGTAGTTATAAACTTATATTTTGAGGGCTCTATTTTTAAGCCAAGTGTGTCTAAAACATCTAATCCATTCGCACCAATTACAGAGTGATTAGCCCCGGAATCCAAAAGAGCCGCAATATTACTCCCAAGTAAATCTAAACACACGTATGGCCTGTTATCTCCCGCTTTACTAATAAAAATGGGCGCAAATTGCGGAACAATTCCATTGGAAATTTGTAGGAAATATTGCCTTACTTCTTCTAAGATTTTTTGTTGTTCGAAAGAATAAAGATTAATTTTTTTTCCGTACGAAAGTTTCGGCCGAAGAAGAAAAAGGAGGGGAAAAGTGGCCGCGATTTTTCGCCCCCATCCTTAGTTTCCCGAATACTTTCTACATTCTGCTCGAACCACTCCCGGGTTCCCACATTTAAAGCAAAACTTAGTTCGTTTCATTCTACAAGACTGATAAGTATGATAAGGTTTCCTACAGTTCCAACAAATTATGGATTTTGTACTTACTCTGTGCCTACTATCACGCCCCCGCGATGTATTATCTTGGCGAGTAGAATGTCCAGAAGAAAAGCTGGTACTACTTTGCACTCTGTCTACAGATTGTCCACGCGTACTACCATTCTCAACTAAATTTAATTGCCCAATATTTCTATTCGAGTCTTGGATTCGCTCATTATTACGAAAATTACTTCGGTGCGAATTACGTTCGGTATCAAACCGGCCACGAGATGAGTTAAAGTTATTTCTATAGCTACTATTACTGGAAGATACGTTCGTTATGTCCCCTTCATAAAACATGCGTGAAGTCGACGGTTTAGAACTTTTTTGAGTGTCAAATTTGTGATTTTGATTATTGGACTTAACGTTACTAGAATTATCCGAACACCTTTCTTCGCAAACTTCTTCCAACATTTTTACATCTTTGACTAATCGCTCAATGGATTGATACTCATTTAAGGCTAACCGACCGACGTATTCACTTCTCAGATTTTTCCGTATCCATTTTATTTTAGTTACTTCAGCTGGCGCAGTACCAAGACGATCAAATAATGATTCCATCACAGCTACAAAAATTATAATTGATTCGCTCTCTTTTTGCTTACGAGATTTGATGAAGTTCCACAAATCGTCATCATATTCTCTATTTAAAAAGTCACGTTCCAACCTCTTTACCAAAGTATCCCAATCTTTCACCGATTCCGATTTTTTAACTTGACGGAGCCATAGGAGAGCATCTCCAGAAAATAAATCCACCGCTGATTCAAAAAGTTGCTTTGTGCTGATATGGCGAGCTTCAGCAAGTTCGGTAACGCGTTCTAAAAATATTTTTACATCAAAAGTATTCAAAGTACCATCGAATTTTACATTCCATTTAGAAATATCAACACTACTTGACGGTCCAGGTACTGTAACAATATTAGGCGCGGGTATAGATATGTTTTGTAATGTCGCAGCAGCGTCTGTGTTGGTCACGTGTTCATCAAGTTCAGCTTCCAAAGCCAAGCAAGTAGCATACGATTCATTTTTAAATAATACCGCCGCTGGACCATCTGTTTCCGTAACCACCATCCTTTGAATTCTACTGGTAACGTGTATAATTCTAGATTGTAATCGCAAATATAATGAATCTGTCGTTGGACCTTCAAATTCCTGTACTAACTGCTTGATACTCTCCAAAGTATTAGAGATATCTTGTCTTTCGGTGACGAATATGAAATTTGGATCGACCAGCTCAACATTTCGATGCCTTTCTTTTTTGTAAGGCTTTGCCCAATATTTTACGTTTATCATGAATATCACGATTTGTTACTATACCCCGTACTCGTAATTCGTAATTAATTTCGTTTACTAGTAAATGGTTCGGTTTCATCTCACCCGACATCCTATTTCCCTTTTTTTTCCTAACAGTGCAATAAATAAACAATAAACATTTCAATGTATAATAAACAGGATTATTATAAAAAACACACCATACGTATAGAAGTACAAACTAAATATTGCTCATTTATACAATTCCCGCCGCAAAGTATTCGTTTTTATTCGAGCCTCTATTCATTAATATGAAGTACACCAACGCTACTACTTCACCATTAATAAGAAATTTTTGAAACAGGTGAAAATATAAGTAATAAATTTTTTTTTTTGCTATCGCTCATTAAAAAAATTGTTCGTCGCTAGCTAACAAAATATCTTATTGGTGTAACGACATTCACTCATATTCACTCTATATAAGGTTTAGAAGCAACGCTTTATTTCCATGTATTAAATTTTAAAGAAAGCATAGCTTAAAAGATCCACCCTGTATGAAAATCAAAAAAAATTCCTTCGTAAAAGATTCACCCTGTATTTCAATTTGGTTGCTTTACATATATTTGATGAGTTGATAATCGTGTCCACCCTTGATATTTCAACTTTAAAATAATCCCATACTAAAATCGGTAATAAAACGTTAATTTTCGGTTATAACAACAATATCAGCTGATATTACAATGATTCCTTTCACTAAATAGATGAAGCAAAATTAAACACAAGAGAAACTTTTTATTGGAAATATATACCAAAACCTTTTTTTATATAAAATATATAAAAAGGACAAAAAATTATCGTTTTATTTACCTACTATAAGTTCACCTCTTCTATTCAAACAATTAAATACTTTGATAAAAACCACATGTATTTTATGAAATTATTATTGTACAAATTATTGAAATTTGGGATCTAATAAACAGAAGCACTACATGTAATAAATATTTGCCGGGATACTGGTTTTTATCTTGACAATTAAAATATAACTACCGTTTATTAGGACGATACTACTAATTAAATGATCTGTTTAAAATGTCTTATTTTAATTTAACCATTTATACAATATTAATTAACGGTGTTAATTAATTTTCATTATTGACAAATTATCTGAAAACATTACCAAATATAAAAATTACTATGAAAACTACTTAATGACAATCACGTTATTACTACGATTTCGATTTAGGAAATTCGTGTAAGCTATTTTAACTTTTACATACCTATATAAACAAAATAAGGTATTGCTTTTTGTTTTAGTTAATTATCATGTAAAATTATCTTATTTCAGATAGGAAGATTGTTGTTAAACTACTTCTAGACAAAATTTAAACTCGGGCCCCACGTTTAAGGGCGTCATTTGTGTGACGCCTTCTTGGCGTTTTCGACGGCAGCTCTTCGCCTGGGAGCACTAGGCCGGGGTAAGGAGCCTCTATTGTGTCTAGAAGGTTGAAGGTTAGGCGCCACTTAGTTTTATCAAAAAACTAAGAAAAAGTTTAGTAAAAGAATAAAGTAAGAATTTACTGAGATATAGTTGTATAATGATTTAGCTAACAGTTAACTGCAAACAATAAAAAATAGGTATTAACATTCGAGGTATTTTCCGTTATTTTGACCCCACCGGTAGTACTACCCGCGGTTTACACTTTCTATCTTATTCATTTATCATGTAGAGATTACGGTATGGTTAAATTGTGAACAAGAATAATTAAAATAAGAGTACTAGAACAAAAACTACACCAACAATCTTCCTGCAATGTTCCCTCCGGTTTTATGAGGTAATTGAATTTAAATTTCGTCCTATCCTGGGGTAATTATATTTATAAAAATTGGGTGGCTCTGACCTGTTTAATTTGGGGTAACTTAACGTCCTGCGGGCACACCATTCATCGATCTATTCCCAAACCATCCAGAAGGGTATATTCTCGATGGACAATAATTGATATTGCCCTAGACCAGTCACCAGTGGATCACCACAATGCAGCTATGGGTATATAGAGTTGATAACAGAATAAAAAAAGGAAAGAAAGAAAGAAAGGCCGACAGATCTAAAAATAGTTATCAGATTTAAATAAATAAAAACTAAAACATCTCATCGCCTACCTTCTATTAAGAATAGCCTTTTCACAAAACTATCAATTAATAATTTATAAACGAGCAACAAAACAATTTTTAATCTCACTGTGGCGACGGGTTCGTATATCTACTTTTTTCTCTAATCGAATCCATGTTCGATATTAATTAATAATGAAAAACTGTTTTAAATGGCATTCCTTAATTCGCGCAGGTGACGTAGATCGGAACGTGCTCGCAGGAATTATCCTTATATTCGACATAATTAGACAACCAAATATACAGGCCTAAGTGTAGTACTTCGCTTTATTAACTCCCATGTCCCTTATTCATTGTTTACAGGGTGAAGTCCGAAAATACCGTTATATGCCTCTTCCTCCCTTGGGTGATTACTGCCCAACGCGAAGTCCATCAACGGGAGGAAAAGTGACACTTTCCTCCCTAGAGATTATCTCCAAATGATGCCAACTTCATTGGTGAAATACGCATCGAATATAGTACCAGTGTCTAAGTGTTTGTGTGATTCACTTTAGTGTTAATATGATATGTAATATTTATTCTAAATTACTTACTCAATTTCCTCAACTTGGGCATTCTCAAGTCCTTTAAGTTTGACATCTTTTAGTTTAATAGATAAATTATCACCGGGATTTAAAGATATCAAGTCAATATGAAGTGGTAATAAGCTTGGGTTTTTATACTCCTTGTCACCTAAAAACATGTATTTTAAAATTGAGAATTATAATAGCGTCGATAGAAGGATGTAATTTTTCAAAATTATAGACTAAATATAAAAAGTTACAAATATTTTCATCTCGTATTTCTTTAATATTGGAGATATTTTCCTTCATATTTAACATTAATACCTCACGCAAAAAAGTCGCCATTTTTTTTTTTTTTTTTGTAAATGGTACATTCGAAAACTCATAGAGTTCGATAGTGAATTTGGTTATTACGTAAACAATCCTTCACACCTAAAACGACAGCAATAAATTTACATAATACACGAATAATTATACGATTCAAATAAAATGTCGTTATTTTTAATTATCATTCTATTTATAATATAAATAATTGGTCTGAAAATATGTTTTAAATACATACCTTTGAGTATATATGGCAATGCGTCAATTGCGTGATCCTTAACACATGCTTTAAAATTTGGATCAGCTCTCTTGCAAGGTTTTATGTAAGACGCTGAAAAATGTCATTATTAATTAATATGGAAAACTTAACAGCAATTTTTTCCATCTCCAATTAAAATTATTTGGTGGATAACTTCTTTGGAATCAACCCCATCAAAAATTTTTGTCTTCATAGAATTTATGTACCCCATAATTTTAATGAGAGATGGAAAATCTAGCCGCTAGGAAGCATTTCAGCTGTCATTAGTATTTTTTTACTCGTACCAAAAAAAGATAATATTAACTGAAATGTTTCAGAAACCGTTGGTCTGTCAAACCTATATTACTCAGTTTTTTTTATTATGAATAATCGTATTATTTTATAAAATTAAAACCTAATATTTAGTTGAGGTTATGTTATAAGACCATTGCAAGGCATTTTTTTATTTTTTGAAAATTACAGGTGGCAGGCACCATGCTGTCAAAGAACACAATATTCATTAATAAAATCAATTTTAAACTTTATACATTACTAATAAGAGTCTAATAATAACTTCAACAATAACCCTTGTAGTATCAATACAATAATTTTATTTAATTTTATTTATTTATATGTGAGTAAACTGTAAAGACAAAAATAAAGTATTCCAAATGTCTTTATTCAAAATAACTGCATCAATGTGTCATCAACTTAAAAGAGAATTTGCTACCGCTTTCTACTTTCTTATACCTAATATAAGGAAGTATAGCAATCGTGATTTTTCTCAACCTCGAATTTTGATTGGTATGTACGTTTTGAACCCTCCTAAATCCATTCTGACTATTTTCCGAATGATGTCTGTCGATTCGTGTGTGTGTGTGTATGTGTGTGACCACGATAACTCAAAAGAATACTAGTGGGAAACTTCTCAAATTTGGTAATTAAAACTTTCAACAACATTTTAGGTGACATGTTAAATTTGGTGAATGTGGTGACACCAGAAGAGATATAATGAATGAAAGAAAAAAGGTACACTTTCGGCGAAGAAGATTTAAAAATTTTCATTCCGATTGTGAACGACTCTCGATAAACTATAATGAAAAAAACATAACTTTATGAAAAAATCTGTCTGCATGTCTGTAGTATCACGATAGCAGCCACAGTTTTTGAAATAAAGCTTTAAAATTTGGTACACGTATTCTAAAGGCTAAAGACAATGATCAGTTCGGTGATCAGCAAAATTAGAAAGCTGAAAGTAGATCCACGGGACCCAAACTTGTTTGTATTTGTCTGTACAAAAAATACCTACGTTCTTGATGAAAGATTATAAATCATGTCTACTATAACAAGCCAGATTAAACTGATGTAATCTAAAATTTTTTTCCCATTGGACATTTGAAATATCTAATTTATTTATAAAAATGTCAATGTTAATAAGAAGAAATTATTAAAATATGACATGAATTTTTATTGACAGCATCAAACGATGCTAATAATCAATTATTTAAAAATTTTAAAGAAACATTTCAAGGTAGGCAGGCTATTAAAATTTAATTGAGGTAAGTGAATAATTAAATAGAATGATTTTTTTTAAATCAAGGTGATATATACTAGTATAACAAAGTTATGTGCTGGCCACGTCAGATATTTTATTTACACTTTTGTAAAGTTTATTAATCTAAATCCTTAAAACAGATGGTGTTTTAAAACTAAAGTTGAGAGGAGTTACTCCACGAAACATGGTAATAGTAATGGTAATGGTGGGGAAGGCTGACGCCTGGTAAGTAGGCCGTTGGTCCTTTTTACCAACCCCCAGCTACCCCCCTCAGCCATGTACTACTATTCGTCCCTCGCCGAATTGTTCCGATGTTCTATTGAAGGTGAGAATGTCACTCAGTGCGATGGAGCTCTTTTCCTCTCTTAGAAGCGCCTTAATACCGAAGATGCTTTGCCTCAGGCGCCAGAACGTTTTACACTACCCAGGAAGTGGTAAGACGTTTCTTCATCACTCCCGCATCTTGGACATGTAGGATCTTCCTCAACACATATCAATTATAGATGTCTCATAAGTCTACAGTGGCCTGTCAGAACTCCAATTAAAAGATTCAGAATCAATCGACTCCGGACCGGTAATCAGGCTGAACTCGACTTGTTCAGCTCCGTCATAAAATCTCGAGTTTGCCTACAGGCTCTCAGTGTCTCGTAGCCCCACTCATTGAGGGCCATCGTGATCTGTTTTCTTGTGATGCCCAATATAGGTTCAGACCCGAGGCAGGATTCCTCGGTATACCCTGGGACCCACTGATCTTATTTTTTATGCCTGGCACACTTCTAGGGCATCCCCGCATTCTTGAAGGAGAACTGGTCTCTTCTTGTGAGAGCACACCGCTTTTAGAGCACCCTGCCTGTCGTAGCAGATGTATACCTTCCCTTCCGTACCCTTTCTTACCTCATCCTTACCTAACACAGCTAGGATGGCGTAAACCTCTACCTGAAAGACGTGGTGTACAAGCCTAAAGCAAAGCTCTCCTGCACACTTCTGCCATCCAAATATACTCCCGCCCCGGAGGACGGTCTGGCGGCTACAGCAGAATCGTTTGTGTAGGACATCAAGGAGTCCGGAGTGAAGTCAATTCTCCCCTTATTCCACTCCTCCCCATCGAACTATATCTACGAACTAGATATAGTTCAATGCTCCTCCCTACTGGGAAGAACGAGAGTATATTTTCTTTCCAACTTAGCTGGTCTTTCGCTTCCCACATCTCAAGGGCAAATATGGGGATTACCCTCTTCACCAGTTCAGCAATTGCTGGGTAACCTTCAGTTCTACCTGAACATTTCCATCTCCCAGAATTTCTACAAAACATACTCGAAAGGATTCATATCCATCTTCTTTGTGGTCGATCCATTTGGTTAACTGAAAGTGGTGTTGGTTATATAGGAATATGGGTATTGCTTATAGCTACTCGGTACCTATGTCCAAGGTTCGATGCATCCTTGAGCAAGTTAAACATTTTATTTGTAATTTGTTTCGAACTAAGAGAGGGGAGAGAATTGTCAATGCCCTAGATGTGGTTCGGACTCCACAATAAACTGTAAGGCCTCGTCCCTTTTCCGGTCAAAATACTAGAATTTTCAGAGAGTTACCTCGGTGGCTTGAGAAGCGGTTATTAAAACATTTTAAGAAAATTTTTTTTTATCTTGAATAAAATTAACGAAGACTAAGGTAACTAATAATATTTTTTTCCTTTGTCATATTTGAATTATTGTAATGTCGTTTTAACATCATTTTTATACTTATTGTTATTATTTTTGCTTACATTACTGGATTTTTTTTATTCATGATTAGAAAAACAACTCTGCATTTAGTCTTGCTTCAAGAAAACAATTCGAAGTTTATAATTTGATTTCTAAAAAATGGATGCAAATGTAATCATATGGGGAAAACTATTACTTAATAATACGTTTTTGAGGAATGGTGACTTTAATTAAATCCCTATTAATGAAGATTTTATAGTTTGTAATATTGAATCTTTTCCTGCAGCACATCCACAGAAATTAGAAATTAGGTCCACTATTGAAAATTAAAATCTGGTTTTTGAAGCCTATAAAAAATCAGATGAATATAGATTTAATTTAAACTAAAATAATTGTTGACGTTCATTCATCCTAATTTTAATAAACTGGGGCCCTATATCTTGTATATTTTTTAAAAAATAATCAACTTATACCGGGTCGCTGTGGGTTAACTGTGTTGCAAACTAATGAAATGCTTAAAGAAATTAATTGCCAGTTGCCAAATATATGTAACTAAAGAATATTAGTTTAAGTTTTCTTTCTGTTTTTTTTTCTGTCAATTTGTAAGATTTTTTATGTTTGCATTTCTGTCTCTATACATTAGATTCATCCTGGGTTGAAACCTTTGATGTGAAGCCAACACTGATTGTGGTTTTCCACAAAACAATTGAGTTGGCATCATCTGGAGATAACTAAAACCTTTTCATCCCCAGATGATGCCAACTTGGTTGGCGAAACGCGCGTCAAGTGCGTTATATTGTGTTTTATAGAAAACCACATCAGTGTTAAGTTAGATTCAAATGAGATCGAATCTTTCTCCAAAGTTTTAAGATATCTATGTTCAAATATTTCACTGCCTAAAATTAATATCGAACTGATCATTTCAATTGTCTCGCACTATATTTTTAAACTATGAAACACGTTAAAAAAACTCGTGTTTTAGCTTTTTTTTGAGGAATCTAAATATGTCAATTCAAAAACTGTAACGAAATGATTTTTCTACTATTAATTTTTCGTTATTTTAATACGTAATCTGGACCGTTCTTCACTTTGGTACACCCTGTATACAACGATTTATATTTAATGTTTATCTTTAAACAGTCGTTTCTAAATTGTTTCTTTTTCAGGATAATCTTTACCATCATAATTATTTTATGTTGAATACCGCTCGCATAAAACCAAGTAAAAGGGATCTTTTATTATTAGTAGATATATTTCTATTACTTATAAATAATGGACAACATGAAAGAGTAAGTAATTTAGGTCAAATATTAATCCATCGCCGTTTAATTACTTTATTTTTGGAAGCATAGTTTTAAAATTATGAGAAAGCGATTCCTAGTCTCAGAATATTTTATAAACATTTGTTTATATTAAATAACGCAGAGAATTTGTTTAAACGTATTTCGTCAAGCTTGCTTAGCAAATGTCAGCCTCTCCACAACAGTTGAAATTTTGTTCATCACGCAGGAGTCACGTGACTTTCTCGTCAACCGTTGGGAACAAAACTGCTCACATCGGCTGATATATTCACTTCTACGATCCGCCAGCTATATTTCAACATGCGACAACTCCAGTGTGCTCCGCAAATAACAGTGGTAAGAATCATTCTTGTATTTATCTGATTTTAACCGCTTGTATCCGTATATCACCGTTTTTGTATATGTATGCCTATTAATCCGAGCGGTCAGAGAAATTCCGGTAGTTACGCAATTCAGTAATTAAAAAAAACGCCCCGGGAGAATTCCGTTGTCATTTGATGTTTTTATGTATATTACCGATTGGATTCTAGTGTCAGTCGTTGAGGATAGAATCCAATTCCAGTGTAATAGTAAGGAGAACTACTTAATCAGATTTTTAGTGTTACTCGTTTGAGGATAAAATCTGACCAAGTGGTGCGGGAATTAACATCCTATTAAATATGTAGGTCAGCTCGTGTCGATGCGATAACCCATCAGGAGACCCACCCATCGAAGAAATTAAAAACGATCTTATAGATACCCATAATCTCCAAATAATTAATATCTATAAGATGAAAACGAAGAGAAATCCGCTTTACTTAGTCGTAACTGACAAAGATACTACCTTAAAAAAGTTGGACAATGATGTAAAATACGTGCTTTACACAAAAGTAACATGGGAACGCAGAACGAATGATAGAATTATCTCGCAATGCAGACGATGCCAGATGTGGGGCCATGCCACTTCCAACTGCCACCGCAACCCACGTTGCGTGAAGTGTGCTGGACCGCATCTGACTAGAGATTGCACAAAACCACTGGACGCCGCCCCCAAATGTGCCAATTGCCAGGGACAGCATACGGCAAGCAATATAAACTGCCCTGTTTATATCTACAGAAGCAATTTGCTGAAACAGAACGCCGAAAACGAAGAAGAAAGGCCGCCGCCCCCAAAATATGTCGCCGCCCCCGCGCCCACCTCCAACGCCTGGGTGCTGAGAAGTCAAAAAAATCAGCCGCCTCCCGATAACCGCCCCCAGGAAATGTCCCGACCCAACCGACACGGACCACGGACGTCACCCCACCCAGACAAACTCAACCAACGAACTCCACATTTAACAACTTCAACTTACTAACACGTGAACTGGACGAACTCAACAAAATAATCAATCTCAGACAAACAATTTTGGCTATACAGAAACTGAATCAAATGATGAGGACCGTTGCGGATCCAATGCAGGCAATTCAAGTCCTTCAAGACTTTACTCAAAATATTCTTCCTAGTTACAGAATTCTCAACTAAGTGCCTGCTTTGGAACTGTAACGGTCTCATTAGCAAAGCTAATGAGCTTCGACATTTTTTAAACGACAACAAAATTGACATTGCACTACTGACTGAGACAAATTTAAAAAACAAGCACAAAATTAAATTTAACAATTATTTTATTTACAGGGCCGACAGAACCGGGCGGAGAGGGGGAGGCGTAGCCATTCTGGTGAAGAAGGACGTTCCCCACATTCCTGCCCCTCCAACGGACATCCCTATAGAAAATATTGGTATAGAGATAGGGGATGGTACCACCCTTGTGGCGGCGTACAACCCACCCCGAAATAGGATAACGGATGGAGACCTGGACCTATTGCTAGCAAAAAATAAGGTCGTTTTAGCAGGGGACCTAAATGCCAGGCATGTCGTCTGGAAAAACAGGCGCGGCAATGCCAACGGCACAGTCGTGCAGGACTATGCACTAAGGGAGGGTATTGCGGTCATATCGACCAATACACCCACACATTATCCCGCAAACAACACTACACCCACTTACATCGACATTGTCCTGAACAAGAATTATTTGCACGATATTGATCTGGTGTCCAGGCCGGAATTATGCTCCGACCACAACCCTGTCACCTTCAGCCTTTTCGGCGTCGATCGGAACGCCCTTCACCGTAATATTTTTGATTACAAAACGGCCAACTGGGATAAGTTCAAACACCTTATGAACCTGTCTACCACAATAAATGCTAACATCTTAACACACGAACAGCTCGATTCTGAAATTTCTATTTTAACAGAAAATATTATTAAAGCTCGGCATAAATGTGTTAGACAGGTTCGGGTGGGCCCTAGGGATGAACCTACCCCAGCTGGCCTAAAAAATTTGATAACGTTCAAGAACCGCGTGCGCCGACAATGGCAGGCGCGCCGAAGGCCGATCGACAAGAGAAGGCTGAAGGACCTACAGAATAATATTTCTAACAAACTTGTGCAACATAGAAATGATGAGTGGAATAAAAAAGGTAGCTAAGCTCACGGTGAGGGACAACTCCCTGTGGGTTATGTCGAAATTGTTAAAACGGGACAACACACAAATCCCTGTACTTATCACGGACGGACGTACCTCTCTAACCGACAGGGGAGAAAGCCAACGCCGTGGCTAGCTACCTTTTTGAAACCTACAATAGTTCGCCTAACGAAACCGAGCACCAGGTTAATATCGACGCAAATATTCAACACATCCCAACATACACTCCCATCCCCCCACACAAGCTCTCTAAACTCCTTACATCTCCCAACACTGTCAAAAATATACTTAAAACACTACCCAATCTGAAAGCTCCCGGCCCTGACACTGATTGGATTCTAGGGTAACTCGTTGAGGATAGAATACAATCCCAGTGTTATAGTTAGGAATCAATACTAGTAAGATTTTTAGTGTCACTCGTTTGAGGATAGAATCGGACCAAGTAGTTCGCGAATTAAAACACGATTGTACCCCAGTAAGGGGAATAAAAGACAACCTAGCTATATAACGCTCGCTATAATACACACTAGACGCCCTTAGGGGTCATTCAGGTTTTTCAGTGTAAGTTTTGTGAGACTAAACACCGATTATATTCTAGTGTCATTCATTGAGGATAGAATTCAATCCCAGTGTTATAGTTAGGAAACATTACATGTCAGATTTTTAGTGTCACTCGTTTGAGGATAGAATCTGACCAAGTAATCCGAGAATTGAAACACGATTGTTCCCAGTAAGGGGAATAAAAGACAACCTAGCTACATAACACCCACTAAAGTACACACTAGACGCCCTTCGGGATCATCCGGGTTCTTCAGTGTAGGTTTTATAATACTAAATATCGATTAGATTCTAGTGTCACTCGTTGAGGATAGAATCCAATCCTAGTGTTATAGTTAGGAAACACTACTAGCCAGATTTTTAGTATATATCGACCCCTTTTTTATATTTATTTCAAGCAAGCAAGAGATCCTCCAAATTTGTATATCCCAGGGATGAGCTTTAACCTTTCCACCAATTTAGCTTGGATTGCTTAGATGTATATTTATATACACAGGGTTTTAGTTGGGCACCACCAGTTTTTTATATTTCAAGAATAGGTAATTAATCAAAAAACTACATTAAACAAAATACATATATATTCAATAAAAACTGGAAAAAATGAATACAAATTCGGTTACAAAACAGAATGCACAGTAATTAAATTTAGGGTTAATCAAATATTACAGTTAGCCAAAAGACAGTAATTGCTAACCACTTGGTTACAAAACAAATAAACAACATACGACATCAAATGTCAAATAAACATAACGGTATTTACAGTTAGCCAAAAGACAATAATTGTTAACCACTTGGTTACAAAACAAGTAAACAACATACGACATCAAATGTCAAATAAACATAACGGTATTTAACTAAATAACCCAAGTTCAAACTGGAGTTTACTCAATAAACAGTATATATTACTTGTCAGAAAAGGGGTGGGCAATAATAAGTAAAACACTTACTTTCGTTAATCGCAAAGGTCCTGCTGGACTGTATCCAAAAAAACACCGTAATTTCACTTGCTCAAAACACCGCATTTCATTAGACAAAATACACCGCATTCACGAACTGCTCCATAGCATCTTCTCTATACCAAAGGTACTCCTCCAATGGGATCAAAAAACACCATACAATAACTTGGTCAAGACACCGCATTCCATAAGGCCAAAATACACCGCGGTTACTAACTACTCAATAGCATTTTCTCTATACAAGGACACTAATGCTTTTTGCAGCACACACCTACATACGTCTGTTCTCTATCATTGATCCTCCTGGACTGATCGATCGTCCTACTGGCTAGGCCATTGAGCCCCCCGCGCACTTCCGTGCCCTCCCCGGTTTTTGTCCAACCACAGGGCTACAGGTTATGCAAACTTTCGCGGAAACAGACAAGGTCACGCACACTCCAGATTTAAATTTATATAAGGCACACAAAATACAAAGAATCTCTTTTTAACATCATAGATTATAGTTATTTTCCCATATTATTTGGCAGATGCATTTTTATTGAGTGTTTTCTGACTCGCGTCCAACCTTTGACTTTTCAAATATAATAATTTAAGCTTGCAGGGCCGTATTATCAAATTTTTAAATTAAATAAGCTCTAATTTATTGCGACCGCAGGTGATTTACTGGTTAAAGATAGGGCTGTCGATTAGGCCAAAAAAAGTGGACCGTTACAAGTATCACTCAGTTGAGGATAGAATCTGGCCAACCAGTCCGCAAGCTAAAATACATTTTCCCTAGTAGGGGACATACGGGCTAACCTAGCTGTATATTCGCGATTAGACATTTCTCAGTAACCATCAGTCCCTAGATTGATATCCTGCCATAGTGTCACGCTTGTATATCGTAACCACTTGCACCTGGACCGATTTACACACACCGCCTGCTGTAATACCGTTTCCGCACTAGCCACTTTAGACGCTAGCTAAATAACCGTAGAAAAATAGTAGTTTCCGTAACTTACCCCGCATTTAATATACATGCTTGCATTATCACAGCCTCATGATTGGTTTATAGGCCTGCTTTTTCTGTTGTCTGTATAATTGATTACACTGATTAATATTTATTGTTTTTATTTTATGAGGTCACTCTTAAATAAAATAGAGTAAGTGAAGTTGAAATTCTGTCTTTTATTTCAAGCATAAGTAATAAATCTGGTGATACACCGAGAATCATTTTCGGCAGGTACGGTGAAGTTGTCTATTACTACGCAACCGACAACCACACACAGACCGCCTGAACATTCCGTTTCCTCACTAAGTTATCCTAGTTTCTATAGAACCGCTGATAGAAAAAGTGGTGTTCCTACACTTTAAAATAGGAACTGGTGCTCAAGACCGTAAATAAAATGTCAAAGTACCACTACTGTACTAAAGGGTACTACAAAGTGACACATTACACACAAGTACCATTTTGTATGTCACATAACATACTAGGTTGAAATAAAAAACAAAAGCGGACCCGCTCGCGCCACCAATTTTTAGAACGGGATGTAAAACTGTGGGTTCTCTGTAACCACGAAATGAGCACGTTGAAAATTCCTATTCCACGGCAATGCGGTGGTTTGGCAAAATTTTCAGGTTACTCATTGCTTACAGAAGCACTGATGAGCTTATTTCCTGACTTCGGTTATTGGCATTGGTAGCGAAAATAGGCCACATTAAATAAGTGATTAAAAAAAAAACCACATAAAACCGGTCATTATAAAGAATTTAAATCTCGTGTTATAGCTCATGAATCAACTTTACTAAATCTTGTTTGACCTTAGAGATCTCAAAACCTGTTTAAGATAAATGTATCGTATCGTATACTGTTTGATTAAAAAAAAAAATTAAAACGTTTATTTTATTTATGAAGAAAGCATAGGTTGTTTCAACTAGAACTGGAACTTTGATATTAATTCTAGTGTCGTTACCGTAGTGGGACAAAATAACTAATTTGGTTACAGATAATTGAAAAGACTTACTCAAGTCTAATTACACCCAAAGTAAACTTTAAGTTCGCCCAGTTAGATTCAGAGATGTAATATTCGCAGATCACTTGTAGAATTTTCGTCACATAATCACTGCTTTGTGGTGCAAAATTTAAATTTTCATTTAATAAGACATTAATCTTCATGGCAGCTTGAACACAAGGAGTTGAATTTAAAAACTACAGATTTAACTGCGTGGAAATATTTATTATAATAAAAATTCTATTCCAGCCCAATATCTCATCTTGTTAATATCGGCTGTGGAGGTTCAGCAATTCCTGGGCAAAATTTGTGAAATTCTTTAATATGTTGTCAAGATTTTAAAAACCATTTTTCTATTTGCACTAATTTATCGATATCCTAATAACTGCTTTGAATATTATCTACCTCATGGTGAAAGGCATGAAATAGACAGGTTATGTGCAATAATTTAGCATAATAAGACTTTTTAAGCGCTGTAACTGCTTTAATCTTATACGCAGCCACGAATAATAAAGCACTTTGTTACTGTTCTTTCGTAACGTAATTCAGGAAAGAGTTTAAGATATCTGTGTATATGATTCACAAATGGCAAAGCTCCCGACTGACATGACGTTTTGTAATAGCTATATCACCAACACTCATCGACGGTCATCAAACAACTAACACCTGTAATGTGGACTCGTGCCATGTTCTTACGCTGTTATGTGCGATAGAGAATCAATCCCAATGTTCCAACTTTAATTATAACATACATATATAATTACTTATAATTAGTTGTTTTAAAAAAATATGTTTTTTAAAAATATCGTTTATAACCATATTTGCAATAACTGATTTTTAATAAGGCTGGGAATCGAATACGAATAATTCGAGTATTCGAATATTCGAGTAATCGAATACGAATTATTCTAATGGGAAATTATTCGAATATTCGAAATATTCGAATACTCGAATATATTCGAATAATCGAATAATCGAATACTCGAGTATTCGAATACTCGAATATATTAGAGTATTCGAATATTCGATATTTGAGTAAATTTGAATACTAAAATATATTATTAAATTATGTACGAATAGGTATGCAGTATGCATCCAACCAAAGTAGGTAGATAGTAGGTATAGGTAGGTACCTATGCTAAAATCCAAATATATAAATAGACCACATTAGTGGCACGTTTTACTCCCAGTCAAACTATTCCATCTCTTTCTCGCCTCGACCTTACTCTTACTGTACTAAGGTAGGGGTTAAAATTAAATTTTAAGTATTAGAAAACCTGTAAATATTTAACTATTTTCATGTATTTGTTTTACCTTCACAATCTGCGTCTTTTTTAAAAACATTCTAATTTTAGAGCACTTTAATTTTTTTTCGAAAAAAAAATAGTTATGACACAGAAGTATAATAAACTAGCTCTGTTTTCGTTTTATTTAAGCTTCAATAGTTAAATGTGAACAATAGCGCCTCAATCCTAAAATAAAATACTAACTAAATAATTCTGACCCATAAAGTACATGTACAGGAGACATACCCTATTGTGGGTATGGAAAGCAAATCAAATTGCCTGCTTAGTGGATTACGTCACGACTATTATTGCGGTCTATCCAACCAAACACTCAAATAGAGTATTCACTAGTATTCAGTGCTATACCTATTAATAATGAATATTCGAGGATTACTCGTGTATTCGAATATTCGAATTATTCGAATAGGTATTAGAATAATTCGAATTATTCGAATATCCGAATACTCGAATAATTCGAATATCCGAATATTCGAATATCCGAATAATTCGAATACCTATTCGAACAATTCGAATAATCCGAATATTCGAATATCCGAATAGTTCGAATTATCGAATATATTTTCGAACGAATATTCGAATACTAAAATCTGGAAAATTCCCAGCCTTAATTTTTAACTGTTATTCTGTTTACGTAGATGCATTCTCTGGAAAAAAAATTAAAACCTTTTTACAAGATACAGCGCGTTTGTTACTGACTAAAAACTTAGAACTTTAATAAAACTTATGCAGCATAGTAATGTCAAGGGTAACTTTTGCCATATAAATACTTTTTTGTAAATTGATTGCCACTAACGTATAATATCATTAGAAATAATGCTGTAACGACCTTCAAAATAGATTTATTAACATAAAATTTACAAGACCCTTACGTAAGCATATTATAACAGGTTTTAATAAATAATATTTACCATTACATTTTGTTCAATGTATATTACTTAAATGTCAATAGTATAAGAAGTACCTATAGTAATTTTTATGATCTTTGACTACGAGATAGATTTTATTTATCATTTTAAGTTTTCAATTAGGCAATTCGCAATATGAAATTATTTGTACTTTAAGTTCTATAGAATGATTCTTTAACCTTAGATTTGGCACCGCTATGAAGGTGGTCCCAAATTCTTATTTTTTTTTTTTAATTTTGTACAACAGTGCCCGCCTTTTATTGTGAACATTACTGCTGAAATATAATTGAAATAAAAAAAGTGCTTATATTGATGCATTGAAGCAAATTGGTTTATTAAAAAATATGACACTGATGAAAATTTTTTAAATTATTATCAGCACTAACAGTTGAATAGATTAGCCTGTCAGATGGGAAAGAGAAGGTGTCGTAAATACAGCTTTTCTCGACGACAGACTTAATATCAAAAACTGGTGTACCCCGTACAAGAGTCTGAGATGGTAGTAAAAAATTTGTACTGCGGCCGAATTCAATGCGGCATGCATAAAGTAAGTGAATGGGCAATTCTGCCTTGCAATTCATATTAAGGACCTCTACACCCCATGTGCGTTTACGGTAAGTAGTGTTGTTAAATTTCCAAAATTTATAAACTGACGGAAACTTTACGAAACGTTTCCGAAATTTGTGGCAATGAGGGACTATAAGCTTGTTATTGAAACAGAATAGCTTAGTGGTATTAAAATAATATCCTATTTCTTTGAGCTAACTTGTTTGAATAATAAGCTTGCTCCGTCACTGAAAGCAGACATTGATATCAGCACCCCCGGTCATTTAAAGAAGACGTAGCTGTATTTATAAAATTACATTTACCATCATCAAGAGAATTAAATAAGAAAAGGAACTGGGGAAAACCAAAATCAACCATTATGCACAACTCGCAGCAGTCACAGCAATAATAATAAAAAAAATACGAATTGATACACGAAATATATGGAAATTACATACGGATAATTTATTTATTTAGAAACAACTTAACATTATCAAAACACAATTTTTCTTTAATTGTAGGAACTAAGTTATAAGGGTCATAACTATTTTTTTCACGAGAATTATATGAAATTTTCATGAAATGTTATGAAATCCCCACGAAATATATGAAATTTTCAGAAATTTTGGAAAATTAAGAAATTTTAGGAAACTTTCAAAATTTCGGAAATATTTCAATATTTCCTACTGAAATTTTGCCCATGAAACGTTTCGAAATTTCCGTTTCGTTTCGTTTCATTTCCATGAAACGTTTCCTTACTCACAACACTAACGGTAAGTAGACCAAGGGTACATTTACAACCAATTCGGTACGGACACAATCTGCTGTTGGATTGTAAATTGGGTTTTAAGCATATCGGGTTGAATGTATTTGTTTACAATAACATTTTACGTCGGCACGACCTTGAATTACACTTCAGGTTTGAATTGGATGCTTGCAAATCGCAAATATTCAATTCAATTGCGGCACGAATTTCAAATTCCGCATGCGTATTACGACACAAATTTATTGTTTATATTTAAAGTCGGTTTGTGATTTGAAATTGGAAGATTAGATCTTTCAGTATTAGAAAATATGATGTATTTAGAAGTTATGTTAAATAATTGTAATTATTTAAACAAACTGAATTTGCACACACGTAATATTTACAAATCTCAACAGATGGCAGCTTCTAACTCATTATAAATGACCTAAATTTTATCACGGAATTGGTTGTAAATGTACCTTAAGGTATTGATGACATCATCCTAACATGCCTCACTGAATCCCTCGGTCTCCAACTATCTACGGTCAACAGTTTTACGCCCAGACTAAGACACAAAAAGTTAATTTAAACATAAATATATTGTCAGACTAATACCGTGACTAGACGAAAACAAAACAGAGACAATAACAATGACAAAAAGAAATCACTAATATAACGCATTTAATAACAGGACAATTGACGAAAGAAGTACGATAAAGTACCTGGGCGTGACACTAGACAAAAGACTTTCATTCAAACAACACATAACGAACACAATAAACAAAACATACGGTATGCTGAGTAAACTGTACCCCCTAATCAACAGATAAAGCATACTCACAACAGACAAAAAACTTCCACTTTACTAGACGATAATCAGACCAACATTAACATACGTGTTTGTGTCTTGGCAGTGGCATAGCCAGAATTTTGGTTTGGGGGGGCCCACTGGGGTTGGAGAACTAAAATACCAATGAAAGTTTTGAAAAATTATATTTAACATTTTTAAATAATCCAAATTCTGACAGTTGATAAAAAATATTTAATAATAATTGTTATCCACTTCTATTTAATAAAAAATAAACCAAATATTCTAAGACTTGAAATAACCTGATTATACACGAGAGGTAACTACATCCTATATTGTATTGTTTTAGTCGCCTCTTACTTTTTGTAGCGAACATGTTCAAAACAACATCATAATCAATTTTTAAATTTCGATGAATCAACAATAACGCTAAACCGGTTAAACGATCCCCACCAGTTTTATTTCGAAGGTATGTTTTAAGTCGTTTCATTGATGAAAATTATCTCTCGAGTGATACTGTTGAAACAGGTAAAATTGTCAGTAGGTGTATATGTTGGGACGCAAATTTTTGTCACATTCATTTAATGCATCTATTGCATACTTTGCAATATCATTTTTATTTTTGTAACTCTTCCATTTTAATTTCCACAAATCCCATTCACCCTCCAAAATAGCTTCATTCGTATCATTCAAGTCATTTCTATAGAACTGTAATACAGGATTTATAGAATCAAAATTAGAATTGATGATGTTTCGAGGCATTATAGTTTGTAATGATGCCAATGTGGTTTGATGAGTGACAAATCTTTCAATTAATGATGCCCTGAGATCATCAACAAAAGGAACAAAAATACTTGTTCTGAAGTATTCTTCGGGGGTAGCTCCTGGATAATTATCCCTGTATCTTTGACTACCGACTCGCCGCGGAATTGTTGGTTCTACGCCGCACTCATTTCCAATTTCAACAGCTTTATCAAAAATTTTCTTATAGTCACTTTCAGCGTTAGATCTAATATTTTCCACGATAGTCAGTATTTCCTTAACAGAGTCCAGGGCAGTACACAAATCAATACTCGTGCTTTGCAAATATTGGGATAATTTATAAGTTTTAAAGATATTATAAACGAAAACCTACAGATAGCTAAGTGCAATGATTGTGCTTTTCCTTGGTCATCGTTATCGTTATCTTATGCCTGTATGTCTTCTAAGGCTAATACAATGCAGGAAAATGCATCTGCAAAAAGAGATACAGACTCGTGTCTTTCTACCCATCTAGTCTCGCAATATTTTATTAACGTTGTAACATTTTTGTTCAATTCTTCTTTCAATACTTTCAATCTGTTTTTAAGGATGTTTGACCGTTTAGCTGATCTCCGGAAAAACGTGCAAACCTCACTAATAGTTCCAAACGCATTTCGTATAGAAGTCACTTTGGACGCATCACTTAAACATAAATTTAAGCAATGAGATGCGCAGTGTGTGTAGACAGCTGTTGGATATGCCTCTCTTATAATGGACTGCACGTCCCTAAATGATCCTCTCATTGCTGATGCCCCATCATAACCTTGCCCTCGCAAATTATTAAGATTTAGACCAAGAGATACCAAAGTTTCTTTTAAAGTGCTTGCCAAAGCGGCCCCGGTGAGGTCGTGAACTGGAACGAAGGTCAAGAAATCTTCTCTTAATTTCATACCATCCTCATGCTCATCTACATAACGAATGCACAGAGAAAATTGTTCAATTCTACTGATATCAGTAGTTTCATCCGCCAATACAGAATAGAATTTTGATTTTTCAATCTTCCTCACTATTAGACTTTGCACATGTGAGGCAATTATAGATATGAGCTCATTTTGTATATCAGAGCTAATATAGGTAGCATTTGCATTTGCATTAATGATGTGGTCTTGTAAGTTTAAATCTCCACCTCGAATTCGATACCGTAGCAATGCTCTTAAATTTCCATCATTATATTTTTGCTCAGTTAGAGAAAGCTTTCCAGAATCTCTGTGTCCTCTTAGTGATAGTTCTTGTCGTCCGCAAAAAACGATTGTTTCAATGACTGTTGTCAATATTTTTCTGTTCTTCTGCACCTCTTCATTACTCCGGTTCTGCAATAAAAGGTGAACATCTTTTTGTTGACCTTCGGTCACACGCATAAAATTTTCAGCAAGTATGAAAGCTGCTTTATAATATATTTTTTTAGAATGTTTTTCAAACGATTCCAGAGCACTTTTCCAATTTTTGAGAGGGAGGCTTACTAGAGTTTTAGGCTGCTCGTGTGAACCTTTGCCTACACCAGACTTGCACAAAAACTAAACACATACTTTACACAGAGTTCCCTTACAAACTCCATGCCAACCAGTTGAACCTTTGAAGCCAACTAATTTGAAACGTTCGCTTCTTATTTCCAATTATTTGCGGCTCAAAATTAGAAGAACTAGAGGGAGTCCAAATATTTTAAAAAATATCATACAACTCGAGATCTGTGATGTGACTGTGCTTGACATAAAGACCAATATCATACTTAGTAGGTAGTTTTTCATTAATGACATTTTCAGGATTCAACAATTCTGGCAGAGCTGTACAAGATACTTCTACTTCATGTTCATCTTGTATAGTATTGGAAATTTAATCTGTTACATCGCCTTCGTCTTCAGTTTTCTTTTTCTGTAATGATTAATAAAATAAGTTTAATACAAAATAATGTATCGCTCCTATTTTATTTTATAAAGGGTTCAAATATATTTATATACTTCCTACCTTATTTTTTAGGTTAAAGAACGATAGTAATGTGGCTTGTTGTTCACCCAGTCCTCCTCGTTTTCTGCCATTACTGCTGCTAGCAGCCATTTGGTTATTTCTTATGAAAAATAAATTGTATCACTCGCAACAGAAATTCACACTTATTTTTACTACAAAAAAAATGCTCTAACATAGACAGAGACCAACTACCGAATATCGAGTTCGCCGAATCCAGTCTGGAATTGCTTGCGCTGCGCCTGTCAGATGTAGTGTGCAGTGTTGCCATAGATACTTATTTTTCGCAGATCCAGATCTATCGTTTATACCGAAAAAAGTACTTATACCTATAATTTCGGGGAGGGCCCGGGCCCCTCGGGCCCCCTCCCTGGCTACGGCACTGTGTCTTGGAGTCACATATGCGACACGAAAAATATTACAAAGACTACTAACTAATACCAATCGTTAATTTAGTGCTACTCATTGACAAGCTGGATTTATGTATATATAAGACTTCACAACAGAGAAAGCACAACATTTTTTAACACGAACCTTCAAGCATTTCCAGTAACAAGAAAGTTATAGGACGTTACGACAAAAATCCATTCGAGTGCAAGCAGTGAACGAGTGCAGACGAGTATACGGAAGTATAGTGCCACTGTGATCTACCCGAAGTGATATCCGAAGTTAAGCAACGGTCGGCGCAGTCGGAGCTAACGAAAGTTAAGCAACGGTTGGCGCGGTCGAGCTTGAAATATTAGTTGCCTTTTTCAAGGCTCTAATATACTTTTTGCGAAAAGAATTCAGAAGAAGAGAAATATTAGTCGTCTTTTTCAAGACGCTAATATAAAAACATAAAAAAGTCTCCCTCCTGGAGATACATATTTTTGTTATATTTTGTGTGTACTAACCATAACTTCTATTTTTCAGGTTTCTTTTTCAGATAAGGCTACGCATACCCAGGAGGAGGGTATGGGAAACCATAGAGAAGTGGACGACGACTCGCAGAGTGGTAGTTCCAGGGCTTCCAGCCCATGCAACATGGATTTGGAGATTGTGGATCAAGAAAAGCTGCGCCTAAGGGCTGAAAACAAGGCACTGAGGGCCCAAATAGAAGAAATGAGCCTAAGGATGGCTCAAATGCAATCAAGGATGGACAGGCAGCACGAGGAGCTCCTGAAAGCCATCCAGGGGGCCCAAGTCGGATCCACGAAGTCCGCTAATAAGAAAAGGAGGAAGGCAAACTCCGACAGTGAAGAAGAGGAGCCCAAACAGGCCAAGACCCAGGAGGCCCGGACTCCTGAAGGCACCGAGGCCCCAGAAGAGAGTACGAGCCGGCAGGAGGACCGGAATCCAGGACCGGCCCCAATGGAACCAGCCAAGACGCCCAAGATACCGCCAGTCGTCCTTAGGAAAAAGGAAACGTGGACGGTGGTAAGCAGACGTTTGCGCGAGGCAAACGTCAACTTCAAGAAGGCCCGCGTCGTTGGTGAAGGCATCTCCATCGACCCATCAACGAGTGAAGATTATAGGAAGATGACAAAAATCTTCACACAGGAGAAAAGGGAGTACCACACCTACGCGCTCCCTGAAGAGAGGCTCCTGAGGGTAGTGATACGCGGCATCCCTAGTGGCGTAAGCTGCGAAGAGATCAAGAAAGACCTGGAAGACAAGGGCTTCTCGCCGATCTCTGTCCAGCGGATGACGTCGAGGAGGACCAAGATGGAGATCCCACTGGTACTGGTCCAAGTGCCACTGGACCAGGAGAAGATCCTGGAGGTAACGAGGTGCTGCTCCTGTGCGTGAAGTGCGGCGAGGCCCATCGGACAGCGGACTGCAAAAAGAAGCAGGACGTCCCAGCGAGGTGCGCAAACTGCCAGGGAGCGCACCCGGCCAGCTATAAAGGATGTCCCAAATATCCCAAGAAGCCCGCGGGCCCCCCAGAAGCAGGCTCCAAGGACCCAACAGCCATCGAGGGAGGCCAAAAGACCCGCCACCAGCGGGCTGAGCTACGCAAGGGTAGCTCAAGGTAACGCAGGGCCGAGCGCCGGCCCTGCCAGGCAACAACGAGCACCCGTGGAGGCCCAAAACCTCACCGCGGTGCTCAAACAGATGCAGCAAATGTGCTCAGCAATGAGCGCATTTTTTGCACAGATGCCAGGCTTTACTAATCTGTAATGTCTTTTCAGGTGAAGCCGAACTTCCTGCAGATCGCCTCATGGAACGTTAACGGGCTACAAGGAAGAAAACTTGAAGTGGAGGAACTCCTAGCCCGGTACGACATAGACGTGTTGGCACTACAGGAAACGAAGATGACGCCGCTGAAGCCAGCCAACTTCCCTGGCTACCATGTCTACAGGAAGGACTACGCTGGACCAAGGCCGATGAGAGGAGTAGCCCTGCTGGTAAAGAAGTCGATCGACCACCATCCAATCGTGCTGCCGGACATGGAAAACCTGGAAGCCACCGCCGTAGTAGTGTCAACGGCACGAAATGGCGACATTCAAGTGGTATCCTGTTATCAGCCGCCCCGATGCCGGATCCTGGACACGGACCTGGATGCAATATTCCAGGACCAGACTCAGGTGCTTGCCATAGGGGACCTGAACGCCAAGTCACAGGAATGGAACAGCAGAGTCACCAACACTCTAGGACGAGATCTGCTGAGATTTCTGGGACGACACGCTGGCAACATGCAGGCACTAGGACCGGACGAGCCGACGCACGACAATGGGATCCACCGACCGGATGTGCTGGACATCGCTATAATGAAGGAGATGACCCTCAATGCGGAAATCTCTACCAGGACGGAAGGTTCCACCGAGCATAATCCGATCTTCTTGGACCTAGGAGAGAAGGATGATGTGGACACTGGGACCTTCGTCAAAAGGAGGACAGACTGGGAATTGTTCCGTGCAGCACTGCAAAGGAACATTGCACATATTCCCAGGATTGAATCCGAGGAAGATGTGGAGAGGGCCATCATCTCCCTGGAAAACCAGATCCAGGAAGCGATGGAGGAAAGCACTACAGAGACAGAGACCAGAAGGGCACCAACGCCGATGGCAAACCTCACGGAGGACCTCAGGCAGCTGATTCGGGACAGACGAAGGACGAAGAAAAGGGCCCAAAGGACTAGACTCCCTGAGGACAGGCACGCGTATAACACGCTGAACAGAAGAGTCAAAGCTGCCCTTCAGGAACACCGTCAAGAAGGATGGCAGCGTCACCTGGAATCACTGGACCCACAGGACAGGAGCATCTGGAACACCCAGCGTGCTCTGCGGAACAGGCCGAAACCAATGTCCCCAATCCACGGAGAGAATGGGATTGTCTACACTTGCCAGGAAAAAGCCGAAGCATTCGCGGACAGCTTGGAACTGCAGTGTAGGGAAAACCAACTCGATGATGAGGACGAGGACTGGGTTGATGACGTGGAACGCAGAGTGCGTCGGATGCTCCGCCTGCCAGACGATGATCACATCCGTCCGACCACTCCAGAGGAGGTCAAGGAGATTCTAAGGAGCTTAAAGCCGAGGAAAGCTCCTGGATGTGACAAGATCGGAAACATCGCCCTCAAGAAGCTACCCAGCAAAGGGGTGGCAGCCCTGGTGAATATCATCAACGGGATCTTGAGGCTCAGATACTTTCCGGACAGGTGGAAGAAGGCCGACGTCATAGTCATCCCGAAGCCAGGTAAGGAACTACTCTTTCCCTCCTCTTACAGGCCCATCAGCCTACTCTCAGCTGTGAGCAAGGTAGCCGAGCGCGTCATCTTGAGAAGAATAGAAGAGGAAACCGAAGAGCTCCAAATCATCCCGGATGAACAGTTCGCGTACAGAACAGGACATAGTACGGAACTCCAAGTGCTCAGGATCACCGAAGAAGTCACCAAAGGTTTCAACCAAAGACAGGTCACTGCGGCACTACTGCTGGACGTTGCGAAGGCTTTCGACAGGGTCTGGCACGATGGTCTACTAGCTAAAATGATGAGTATGGGTTATCCCATTGCACTCGTCAAACTAGTTAGATCATACCTGCACGAGAGACAGATGCGAGTGAAGATCAGGGACTGTGTGTCCACGTATCGACCGATGGAAGCCGGAGTCCCCCAAGGCTCTGTGCTGTCACCCCATCTGTTCGCTGTCTTCACCTCTGATCTCCCAAGGGCCGAAGGCACCGCAATGGCACTCTACGCGGACGACACGGCCGTCACGGCCAGATCCTGGAGAGCGGGGAACAGCCACCAGAAGACTCCAAGAGGCAGCCTCTCTTCTGGAAGAATGGTGTATCAAGTGGAAAGTCGCAGTCAACGCGGAGAAAAGCCAGACGATTCTCTTCAGGATAGGACGCAAGGAAACCCCCACAGGACACGTCTCCATGTTCGGCGAGGACATCCAATGGCACGATTCCGTCAAGTACCTTGGCGTAATCATGGATAAAGGCCTGACATGGAGACAGAACACCGAAGCCATCGTGGTAAAGGCCAAGCGGACGAGAGCTCTCATCTACCCGATGGTAGGGAACCAGAGCAGGCTCAGTCTGAGGAACAAGCTTCTGCTAGTCAAAGCACTCATCAGACCACAGCTGACCTACGCCTCCGTAGCATGGGGATACCAAGCGAAGACCTATCTGAAGAAGATCCAAGCCGTGGAAAACGTGGCCATCAGGACAGCGGTGGGCGCACCATGGTACGTTAGAAACGCTGACATCTTCAGGGACCTGGAGTACACACCAGTCACCGAAATCATCCGGGATAGAGCGAAGAAACTGTACACCTTAGCTGACGAGCACAGGAACCCGCTGATCAGGGAGGCCACCTCCTATGATCCGGCCGACGCACCGAGGCACAAGAGGCCGAAGGTACAGTTACTGGATAACGGGTAAGTATAACTAATCCTTTCCTTACAGATGGACCAAACCCACTGAAAAGACATGACACGACCAACCACCCTCCCACAAACCTTGCGGGCGCCGGTCAGTAAACTGACCAGTGTCCGTTGTCCCCCTGGCTCCGTGAAGGACGAAAGTGCTAAGAAAGCACTTAGGCCTTCACCTCCTAGAGCTACACAGTTCATCCTCACCTTGTCCGATGATCCAGATGACAATGTGTCAATTGACACTTTGTGTACTGGCAGTCAATCCCAAGTCACAGAATATCCACACAGTCCCTGACAGACAGATGACTACCCCCGGGGGTGACAAGCTGGCGAAGAAAGAAGACGAAGACAGAAGAGCGCCAGAAGAGGCCCTAGCCAGCAGGGTTCATCAGCCAGGACCCAGGGAGGTTGACCGAAATCTTCGGCACCGCTCACATTTGTGAGTGGGGCCGTTCGTAAAGTAAGTTAACCCGCCCTGCACGAGGCCGGTCCAGGTCTACAGCGATGACTAGGGTAAAAAGGCAATAGTCCTGCCTGGCCCTAGCATCCGAGACCGTCATCATGCCAAATGGATATTGGCGCGCGTTACGACAATATACCACCTTACACGAAAGACTATCACTCTTCGAAGAACAATGGTGACACGACTGACAAACGGATAAACCACTAAAACGCATCATTCCTCTCTCCACCAGATATCTTACCCAAAACACATCCCCTTGCTATCACCCCTAAAACAGTCGCAAAAAAACTTCAAAAGTCAATTTTCTTAAACACGTTTTTAATCAATTCTTCTTGTAAGTTATCTGTAGAGACCGCATCTTAGGCAGACATTCCAGTTACGGACTTACATACAATTCTCGTATAACTAATAAAATGAGAATAAATATTGTGAAAAGCAATGTTACATGAATTGTTTAAGAATTAATTAATAAATTTCCCTCGTGTTATTTTATTGTATATTGCTAGTTCCTTGCAAAATACCACAAATTTATATACATACTTGCGTAACTAACAGCGATGAAACAAAAAATTATATTTTGAATATGTGCATGTCGTCATGTTACAATTATAAGCTGTACTGTTATCTTTTAAATGTAAAGGAGTAGTACATAAATATTGAAAAAATTCTATAATAAATTATCCTTCATTAAGTCCATATGAATTATAGTTGTGGAAACCTATATTGTGACAGGACGGTGCGGGGTAAGACGCGACATGTGGACGGGAAATGTATAAAACATGACATCTTCCGTCTCTTACACCGCCTACATTAAAGCGTGAATAATGATTGTTGTGTTTGCTGGTATGCGACCAAGGCGGAGTTTAGCATACACGCTGTGATACTTCAGGGCCGCACTTAATTTTGTTACCGAATCATTTTAGCAGTGCTGATGTATTTGTATGTATAATATTATAAGATAAATAATAATTATTTAATATTTGTTTATTTGCTGGTGTGTTTTTGAAAATATTTTAAGAAGGTTATCGTGTTGCAGTGCGTTGTGTTATAGTGTAATACAAGTAATAATTATTTTACATCTCTTTATTTGCTGGTGTGTTTTTGAAAATAATTTAAGAAGGTATTTGATTTAAAAATGTTTCGACCGTGGCAGGCCGTCTGCATCTTATTGTGTTTGTGAAAATGAAAGTGATAGTGACTACAATGATAAAGAAAATCAAAGTTCATTAGAGTTTTCAGTAAGAAAAAATCGGTTACATTGGAACGCGTGAGCGAAACAAATTTACCTTAATGATTACAATAATCTTTTGATTTGCAATTTTTTTTAACGGAAAATGATCTCTATTATGAGGAAAATTATAATAAGCACAACTGTTGGAAGTCCTGCAAACGAAAAATTATAACGTAGGTAGATTGATCCCATATGAGTAATTATTCATGATAAATCAAATAGAAAAATTCTCATAAAATTCCTTTATTAATTTAACCGGTTTCGTGAACAAGTAATTACTTCACATCATCAGACACAGGAATTTTTTATAAATAAAAAACCAGGGTAGTCAAATTAAAAATTAAAATAGTTTTTCAACATAGTCAAATAATAAGTAAATGTAAGATATAAAATTTTTTGTTAGTATCTAATTAACTTTTAATAAAATTTTAAAAAATTTTTATTAAAAGTTAATTAGATACTAACAAAAAATTTTATATCTTACATTTACTTATTATTTGACTATGTTGCAAAACTATTTTAATTTTAATTTGACTACCCTGGTTTTTTATTTATAAAAAATTCCTGTGTCTGATGATGTGAAGTAATTACTTGTTCACGAAACCGGTCACATTAATAAAGGAATTTTATGACAATTTTTCTATTTGATTTATCATGAAAAATTATAAGAAGAAGAAGTATATTATAATTAATGTAGCTGAGAGATATGGCCACAAAGTGTTGAGATTACCGCCATATTTCTGTATTTTCAACCCAATTGAATTAATTTGATGTAAATTGAAGAAAAATGTCAGAAAAGGAAATGTTTTTCCGAAATCGATAAAAAAGTCGTAGACTTAATTCAAAATGAAGTGTTGAAAATTAACAAGGAAGATTGGAGAAAAGGAATTAGGAAAGTAATTATAATTGAAGATGTGCTTTCGTAGTTCAGTGCTTGAGAAACATTCTTTTTCAGGATGTTATTATTTATTAATGTTATTATTATTATTTTTTTTTCATTTTGACAAAAATATGTCTTTCTGTTTTTATCAACAGCTAATTTAATTAACATAACCACAATTTCGACTTCGTGAGATTTCAAAATTTTCATCCATTGATGTTTATTAGAACGAGATAACCAAAGACACTGAGCTTCGTCGAGACGATCTGCAGCTTGATGTGCAGCGCTACTTAAATGATCAACAATCTTTGTAATTCTTGTGTAACATCAGCTCTTACACCATCGGCCATTGGTACCTGTCCATTATGAGAAAATTTCTTTGCTTCTGAGAGGTGACGATAACGCACTTGTCGCACTTGACACTATTATAAAGAAACACTCTTCTTAACTACAACTGAAAAATAAAACGATTTCTGCAGTTAGTAGGTAACTTATCTTGAACACTGTGTACACTGTAGCTTCACTTCGACAAAATTAAGCGAATCCAATTTACACAATCGAATTTTACGAGTTGCCGAGTTACAAGCAAATTATGTGCATGTCACGTCACCCGCTTCCTATTGCTCTTTCTTGGAACTTAGGTATCTTCCTGTACTAGGTACTAACGTAAAATTTTACGAACCTTTTTAATATTCAGACTTTACTTGTAGGTACACTTTCACTACTCTATTTTCAATCACTGGGCAACTAATTTTTTCAAGTGGGCGACATTTGTGTCGCCCACTTGAGAAGCCCACGTGAGAAGGACCGTTCAACGTCGACAGATGTAATTGGCATATATTTAAAATATGTCAACTATTTCAAAGACTCCAAATTTATGTCTTATGTAGAAAAGTATACTTCTTTGCCATTTAAAAGGTCATCTCAGGTGTTACATCTGTCACCCGTGGCTCCTAAAAATTCAAAGACAAAAAAAGTCTATCCTGTGCAAAAGCTTCAGTCCCTTTGGACGAAGAATAAAAATGTTTTAAAAAAATTCTTCAAAAGATCGAATATATGTTAAATTTGTAAAGTATAAACCAAAAAGTCCTTACAACTCGTGAAGGGATGTAGATATCGAAAATGTAATAAAAAAACACCCCCAAAAAGTCCTTTTGACTTTGGCAGCCTACTATCCTGTGCAAAAATGTCTATCCCTTTGGACCAGTCCAAAGTATATGTGATGTGGATGTTCTCTTCTATAAAAATAAATATTTCTAAAATTCTGGGACAAAAAAATTAAAATTTCAATAACGCATCATCTGGGGCAAGTTTTCCGGGATTCCGATTATTTTAAATTCTGCACACTTTTGTATCCTAAAAGGAAGAAAATGAGGGTCATTTTTCCCCAAGTATAGCAAAGTACCACCTTAATACAGGATGCTGGGGAGGAATAGGTTTAGGTGAATAAAATAAACAAAAAGTTCAATAAACATAGGCCTCAGCTGTTACGGAGATATTATTTTTTGTATTGTTCATGTTCATCCCCTCGTTTACTGTTTTTGGGGATGGTTAAAGTCATTAGTTTACGCAACATAAGTTTTGATAAGTGCATCGACGATGACGGTGGTACTTTTGAAAATCTAATTAATTAATTTTTTTCATTAAACAATTTTACAATTTATAGAAAAAATAGTTCTTTCCCTCTGATGCATTACTATTAGTTCACTTTAACTATTTTAATTAATATTTCCCTAACGGTTGAGAATAGGATCTATGTTTTTAGATTTTTTTTATTTATTTAATAATCTGAATCTGTTCCTAAAATATTGTCTGTTACTCCTTGTCATTCACATTAATTAATTTTCATTTCTGAGATGACATTCGGTATGGAAATTTAGAAAAAATTAGAGATGTTTTTGTATCTTTATAATATCGACAACTTATTCATTGTTTAAACCTAAAACAAATGGATAAAAAATGGTAAGAAGGCTAATTTCATGCAGAACATACCTACTAAAGTTACATATCAGGTAAAAACCACTGTCTAAAGAGCAAGGTCTCGTTTGTTGTTCTTCTCATCTTACAACACGCTAAAACTATAACTAAATTTTAATTATTTTATACCACCTACTTAATGTTATCTTATTTAAATATCAGTAACTAGATTTTGGAAATATTATTTAACTGTTTTCATTTTAGTATTTAAAATCATTTAATTAAAATAAACTAATATAGCAATACACGGTGTCCCTGAACCTCGCTTTCAAACTTCGGGGTCAAAATATCTGATGTGGCCAGCACATAACTTTCTTATACCAGTATATACCATCCCGATCTAAAAATGCATTGTATTTAATTCTTCGTCTACCTCAATTAAATTTTAATAGAGTACCTTGAAATGTTTCATTAAAATTTTTAAATAAATAATTTTCAACGTCATTCGATACTGACAATAATAATTCATGTCATATGTTTTAATAATTTCTTTTCATTGACAAACATTTTTGTAACTAAATTAGACACTTCAAATGTCAAACTGTTAAATTTATCCTAACCCTATTTTATGAGGTTAAATGTGTAAAAAATTTCAGTTTACACCAGCTTTATTTAAGTAGGTACGTGAAAAATATATTTTAATGCTTCAGCATTTGAACATGCTCAAAAATTCCCTATTACTGCCGAATTTCGTTTGTCGTTTCTTGGATCAGACGCCATAGTACTTCTTCATCATATCAATTTCCTAACTCCAGTTTAAAAATTATTTGAAAATCTATGTTGATATGACATGTATGACATGGGGATACACATTTACCATCAATGTTCATTACTAATTATAATAACTTTGCTAAAAAGTTGAAACTATTACCATGTTCCGCAGAAAACTATCGACCAAAACGATTCCGAGTCTCATAATCAACCACTGTGTAAGATCCTGTATTCGTTGTAAAAGATTATCAAGAAGAAGCTGTTTCCGTGCGGTTCGAATAATTTATCTGGATGTTCTTGGTATGGATATTATTGGTATGCCAATCTTCTTATAGTTATTCCAGGTCTTCTGTTCTATTAATATCTCATCGTCGACTACCTTCATTGCGCTTCGGTACGCAAGATCCGGTTATGGGATAAATCGAAAAACTTCCAAAAGAAGTTCGTTCGTAAGAAAACTTATCTCAGGAACGTCGCACTATACAATGTGAGTTGTCTAAATATTCAAGAATAAGACGCATATCTGCATATTGGTGAAAGTGTAATTGGCAGCCATTTTGAACTATTTTCAACCAATGAAAAAACTGTTTCAAAAAATGAGAAAACGGAACTGCAGAAAGGTGATACTAACTTATGAAAAAAATAATCACTAAGTATAATAATTGTAGTTTCATCAGTACAAAAGCAATTGGAAAGCCATCAATTTTAAATTAGTAGTCATTTTGCATGACCAGAAGTTGGCTACAATCAAACTGTTTGATTGTAGCCAACTGTTAGAACCATGCACTCTTGATAAATTGTATTAAAACAAAAATTTAAAAAAATGTAAGGTTACAAATGGTAATGTTTGCTTATGATGTAAAAATAATAAAATTGACAGTGAGAGGACAGGTAATTTTAGCGATATATTGTGAAAGGTTTTATTTTATATCAAAGTTCGAGATATATGCTACACATTTTCAAATTTTAAATTTGCTGCAAGAGGAACTTGTTTAACTTCACTGAATTTAAAAAAAATAGAATACTTTTAGTGTAACTTTTTTTAGGGGCAATCTTGTTACAGGAAAAGATACTCAACTTCAAAGTGCATAAAAGATAATTCTTTGAAAATTTTCCAGTTATTTGGGTTTGTAACTTCTATTATCCAGCAAACCATACCCTACACGAGGATAATATAAGGCGACTGCTTCGAGGGCGTGTTAGTAGAAAGTTTTATTCTATTTGACTATTTTAAATAATTAAAAAGAAAACGCATAAATTAAAATATCTCAAAAAGTATTAGGTTTTCATAATAGATATTACGGTTAAATCAGTTGTAAATTAGCTATACAAATACGCCCTCACAGGAATACGCCACCCTGCCAGTCACCCTTTATAAAGCCAAAACTCTGAAATGTTGGATTTTATCTAAATTTGAAAAAAGTACCTTTTTGTGTAATTTTGGACTAGTCTAATTAGTCGAATTTTCAAATAATGCGAAGAAATAGGGGTTGAGAAGAATCAACCATTTCAAAACTACCCTTTGAAATTCATTTTGAACAATGAAATTTTGTCCGAATATAATGTCTACATTATTGCAGTAAATTACTCTCTATATCGTTTCGGGTTTATCAAATGAATTTCACCCTTCCAAAGGGCTGTGTAACTCCACTGAAAAACAAATGAAAAAAAAATTTTGACAAGAAATTCACGAGTTAAAAACAAAAAACCGCACTAACAGTATTTGTCCCAGCGTTGAGATGCTAGCTTGCATTATTTATCGATAAAGATTTCAAAGTATGTTTGAAATAGACCTGTCACTCTTAGCTTTCCATCAATTTATGTTTCATTAGAAATAATTTCGATATCCTTCGGTATCAAATAAAAAAAATCTTTTTGTAATGTTAAGTATACTGTAAATATTAATCAAATAAAATCAAGAAATTGAACTTCCTAGATCTGGCAATTTGTTGAACCTCTGAAATACATTTAAAATTTTAGAAAAATGTTATTTGTGCTATTTAAACAAAGCAATGTGATTATTGTAAAACCTTCATCCACACATTTCATTATTTAATCTTTATAAAATATTACTAACACAATTAAAAACAAATGTATAGTAAGACATTAACATCTCATATTAGTAAACTAAATAAAATAAAAAACACTTACCAAGATGTTTTGCGTTTCCTGGAAAATATGCAACTGCTAGAACAAAAAGTAATCTGTACATCGCGACTGCAGCACAAACAATGAAATTAAGCGGACGCTGCCTCATGCATGACTTAAATAGTGGATAATATTTTACCATACTTGAGCAAATATTCCCTACTTACAAATGTAACTAATTAAAACAAATAAACAATTATTAACGTCTGAGACACCGGTTATAGTGTGTGAGGTTTTTACTTGATCAAGGGCAGTAAATTAATATAGACTACTTTGGACTTTGGTAGGTAAAAAAGATCTTACCGATTATGGTGTCTATGGTATTTAATTAGAATATGAATTAAAACTCACTTTTTTTACACTTTGATAGTATTTTTTTTAAGTTGTTAAACTGGTCTAATAAACATAAATTTAAAGAAGCGTAAAATGTTTTATAAAATAAATTATTGTACACAAATTTGAAGGAGTCAAAAAAATTGTAATTTAATTTAACACTGGTGCTCGAAATTTAGGTACTGATGACGTCAAAATCAGGATTGGCCATAGATTATGTGTCAGCGAGTAAATAAATTCAAGTTTTTGAGCGAATTCCGTTACATCCGAAGGTGATAATAGTATTTTATATAACAAGTGGCTAAAATGGTGTTTTTTTTACAAGTGGGGCATTTATAGTACGAGCCGAAGGCGAAACTGGCTGTACCCGCCATGGAAGGTGTGACCGGAATTACGATAAACAGGGTATGTGAATACATATTCACCAAACCAGGCATACAAGTCACGCAATACAAGGGGAAAAAGGAAGCGAGAGGAGGGAGGAGTTCTTCGGGAGGGAAAAATATTCCTTTAAAACAAAAGCACGTTAAGCCCCTACGAGGGCGCGTCTGGATGCCATACTGATCAAAAGGGAAGGTACGACTTATGCAGATCTGTTAAAGATGGTCAAGTACGCGGTGAACCCCAGCGAAATTGATGTAGAAGTGAACGATGCAACGAAGACGAAAAACGGGAAACTGCTTCTGACGGTCCAAAATGGATCTAAAAAGCCGAGGCCCTACAGAAAGAAATAAGGGAAAGGTGTCTGGAAGTAAGAGCATCCCACATTCGCAGGAAAAAGATCATGCATATAAAAGATATGGACGATATTTCAACGGTGGAAGAAATCAGGGAGGCTATCTAAAAAAAGCTGTAAATATAACCCCAGGAGAGTTTGAGATGAGAGCGCTTAGACCAGAAACAAAATGCCACAGTGGTGGTGTCAGAACCGGAAGCGGAAAAACTGCTGAAGATGGGTCACCTCAAGATAGGCTGGATGAGGTGCAGAAAATAGAAAGGAAGAGAGATCAGAAGTGCTATCGTTGTTGGCAGTACGGTCACATCAAGGCCCAGAAGCTGTCCGGCACATGACATGGCATTGGCTACAGCCAACGAAATAGGAGCGGGAATTCTAGTAATAAGCGAGCCCAATAGAAGTGCCATAGTAAACATGGCAGAAAAGACTGGGTCTACGACGAAGACCAGGATATGGTCATAAAAGTGATGAACCCTAGCATTGCTATCAAGGGATCAGGGAAAGGGCATGGCCATTCGTATGTAGAGACAGCATGGTTCACGAAATATGGTTGCTACGCCTCTCCTAATAAGGACATAGAGGACCTCGAGGTGACACTGCAGGAAATCGGGGATCGAGTTATGGAGAAGAACGAATGTGCGCTAGTGGTAGGCGACTTCAATGCTAAGTCTCCCCAATGGGGTATGAGGGCAATAGACACCAGGGGAAGGGTGCTAACGGAATGGATTGCACAACTGGACTTAGCGATTCCGAACGTAGGGGATGCACCGACCTTTGTAAGGCAAGACTGCGGCTCCATACTGGATCTATCACTTGGCACGGCAGATATAAGGAGGCAAATCGTTAACTGGGAAGTGAGCGAAAAAGAAACTCTCAGCGACCACAAATATATCATATTCGATGTCCAGGAAGAAAAGGGAATACCCAAAGCAAGGCAACAGAGATACCAGGGGTAGAACACTAGAAAGCTGAACACTGTAAATCTACAACATGCCATTGATGAAGTTATAGAGGACGAGAACACAATATCAGTTAAAGAATTCTCGAATACATTAAGGGGAATATGTGACAAAAGCATGCCGAAGAAGAAGGGGGTTCAAAGGGGGCAACCCACGTATTGGTGGAACGAGGATAGCAGAAACCTGAAAAGAGTGCATTATGAAAAGGAGAACCTACACTAGGAATGCCAAGAAACCCGGACAGCTGGAGCAAAACCTGGCTCTATGAGAAGAATACCGAGAGAGTAAAAGAATACTGAAAAATTCTATCATATATGCAAAAAGAGCGAGCTGGATAAAACTCTGCAAAGAATTTGACTGTGATATCTGGGGGGGATAGTTACAAGATCGCCATGAAGAGACTGACTGGTTTCCCTCCCAGACACCAAATGGCCATGGAGATCGTAGAAGGGGTGGTCCACCACGTCTTCCTGATCCATGAGCCAGTAAACTTTATCTGTGATAATACTGTGATATTTACAACTTTTAGTACAGTAGAATTAAACGCGGCAGGTGACAAGCTCAAACCGCGGAAGGCAGCAGGTCCCGGAAATATACCTCCGGAAATAATCAAAGAGGTTGTCTCCAAAAAATCCGACTACCTACTGGCAGTATATAACGCGCTGGCAGGAAGAGGAGTTTTTCCGGAAGAATGGAAAAAGGTGAAGCTGATACTGCTGAGGAAAGGAGACAAACCTATCGAGAACACAGCAGCACATAGGCCGATATGCCTCCTGGATGTGGAGGGCAAACTATATGAACACCTAATCCTAAAGAGGCTGAAAGAGGAACTAACACGCACAGGGGGGCTGTCTGAACGCCAATTTGGATTCCGAGAGGGGAGACAAACAGTGAATGCCGTAAACGAGGTAATAAAAATCGCTCGAGAAACAGAACACCGTTACACACACATGCACATCGACGTTTATGTGCGGCCATAACTCTAGATGTTAAGAACGCCCTCAATAGCGCATCATTGCAAAAGATCCTAGTCGAGTTAAGAAGGAGGGGAATAGAGGAGAGCCTTATTAATGTGATATCGTCATACCTATCCAAGAGGAAAATCATCATGGAGACAGAGGATACCATAAGGATACGAAACATAGACAGCGGAGTTCCACAAGGGTCGGTACTTGGCCCTACCCTCTGGAATGTCTTGTATGATGGTCTGCTGTGGATGGAACAACCAGCGGATGTCACACTTATAGGCTTCGCCGATGATATAGCATTGGTAGTAATCGCGAAAGGAGAAGAGTCCCTCATGTCCACTGCAAATCTAGCCCTACTACGAGTGTCCCAGTGGTTGGAAGAAAAAGACCTCGAACTAGCACCGGAAAAAACGGAGGCGGTCCTCCTAACAACCAAGAGGAAGGTGGCCCCGATATTTTTCAACGTCCAAGACACGCTAGTTGCCCCATCCAGAGCGATAAAGTACCTGGGGGTGTGGCTAGACACAAAGCCTACGTTCGCCGAACATGTCGCGAAAACTACGCAGAAAGTGGAAAGAACGATAGGAGCCTTGGCAAGTTTATTGCCAAACGTAGGTGGGCCCAGGGCATCAAAAAGAAGGCTACTCTCATGTGTAGTCCATTCTCAGATGCTTTACTCCGCCCCTATATGGTACACGGTAACGGAGAAGAAAAAACTAGTGAGCAAACTGGCCAGCGTACAACGCAAGATAGCTCTCAGAGTATGATCTGGGTACAGGACCATCTCATATCAGGAATCCTCCCAATAGAGCTCCAGTTACTAGAAAGGCGAGAAAAAATACCACATTAAAAAACAAACAAAAAATAAATACACTCACTACTAAAAGTACAGTAAAATCAATAAAGTGCCTATAATCTGGAACGCACTAAATGCACTTAAAGGCCACCGATTAACCGTGCCTAGTGACAAGTCGAGATAATCTAGTGATTGCTGGGAACTTATTAAAATGCGTAGTTCTTGACGCATATCGTACCTTGACCTTTACCTTTGCCCTATATATTGAATTACAACGAGTTGGCTTTAGTAATGATATAATAATGGAAAGTATAGAAGATATCCCATTAATAAATTGACAAGCCTTAACTGAATATTCCTGAAATCAAAATAGAACGATTGTGGCAAATTCACTTCAGTAAAATTGTGCTCGCTTTTAAATTACAGGGTGTTAAAGTTTAAGAAATATTTTCTATAATTCGCAAAATCTAGAAAATGGTTAAATGAGTGACCTTGAACACTTGGATTACAATGTTTTTTGAGGACGAGGAAAAACAATGTCATTCATTCTTCGTTTATTGGTAGATGGCACCAGTTATGCTACTATTGAGAAACAAATATGTCCATAACTTTTGCTGTTCAGTTTAAGGAATTTTCTAAGGAAAATAACGAAAGCTTATTTAATTGTGAATAATAGAGGTACACCTTTCCACAAAATCTAAAAAACCAACCGTTTTCAATATTATTATTATTATACACTGGCAGCAGACTAATTGGAAAAGACAGCAAATAATAATTCAATCTTTTATTTTCTGACGAAAAATGTTTAATTTGGCATCCACGAAATAAAGAGTTGATCCCCGCTTTATGATAAAAACCGTAACATGTTGAGGTGATTCTATTATGATATGGGGCTGCTTTTCTTGAAATGGTATTTTCCTACTTTACAGAATAAATGGTACCATGGATCAGTATGAATACAATAATATACTGGAAAACGTCATAAGACCTCACGTAGAAAAAAACTTATCGATACTTTGGAACTTCCAGCATGACAATGATCCTAAGCATTCTGCTAGAAAAGTAACTGCCTAGCTTCAAGATATAGTTTTACAATGGCCTTCTTGTAACCCAGACCTTATCCCCTTAGAAAATCTCTGGATGATAGTTAAAAATCAAGTGGACTCGAAAAGTTATAAAATATACCTCAATTATGTATTAATCATTAGATTTAAAGAAAATTTATTTGTTAGAAAATTTATAATATTAATATAAGGTAATATTACGCTAAATGTAGTTTTTCAAATAAGTTAAGAAAAAGATGTTAAAAAAAATTTCCATATTTCATTTTATACAAAAAATAAAAAATATACACTTTAACAATAGTAACATCGAAATAGTATTTGAATTTTCTTATTTATATTAATTTCACAACAAAAAAGCATTAAATTATTAGTAAAGGAGGCAGATGTTCTGTTGTTTGCTGAAAAAGTAAGAAATTGGATTCCATTTTTCTGTTTGCTGTCATAAAGAATATGTCGGGTCATAACAACTTCTTAAATACTGGGTAAATCAACATAACTAAGTATAACTATTAGCAACTGGATCATAAAGCAGACTAACAGGAAATCTTACAAATGCAAGGGAAAAACGGTTGGTTTTACATAGTATAGATTTTTTCTGCGAGTTAGTTTTTAAACGCTTATAAATTGATACACTTTATAAATGATTTAAACTGCGAAGCAGTTACCTAACTTCATTTATCGCATACAAATTTGAAATTTAGGGATTTCTTTAAACTGACCTATAATATAGGTACAATTCGGTGATACATAATAATATCCGCGTAAGGTATGTAACTCCAGCCATTTTATGTGCATTCCATGGATGTATTTGAGATTCTGATATTTGCTCGATTGTATTTTTACTGTTTCTCGTAAGATTCGTATTTCCAGAGTTTATAGATTTCTAAAATGCCACACGCCATTCCAAATCTGACTGACTGAATACTTTTCAACGTGAGACTACAATGGTTATGGTAATGGTAATGGTGGGGGAGGCTGACGCCTGGCAAGTAGGCCACAGACGGACCCTGTTTTTCAACCCCCAGCTGTCCCCTCAGCCATGTGCTTCTCTTGCTCCCTCATCGAATCTTTCCGACCTTCTGCTGAAGGTCAGGATGTCACTCATTGCGAGGGAACTCATCTCCTCCCTTAGAAGCGCCTCAGAACCGAAGATACTGTGTCTCAGGTGCCCAAACGCTTCACATTGTCCCAGGAAGTGGTAAGATGTTTCTTCATCACTCCTGCATCTTGGACATGTAGGGTCTTCCTCAATACCTATCAATGATAGATGCCTCCTAAGTATGCAGTGGCCTGTCAGAACACCGATTAAGAGATTCAGAGTTTTCCGACTCCGTCCCGACAACCAGGCCGACTCGATTTGTTCGGCCCCGTCACAAAATCTCGGGTTTGCCTGCAGGCACTGTTAGTCCTCCAGTGCATCTTCAGTGTCTCGGGGGCCCACTCATTGAGGGCCATTGTGACCTGCCTTCTTGTAATACCTAACAGAGGCTCAGGCCCGTGACAGGGTTCCTCGGCTCCGAGTCTAGCCAATTCATTGGCCTTGTCGTTGCCTAGAACTTCCATATATCCCGGGACCCATACCAGTCTTACTTGTTTATGCCTAGCCAGCTCTTCTAGGGCATCCCCACACTCCTGGACGAGAACTGATCTCGTCCTGGGGAAGCACACCGCCTTTAGAGCGCCTGGCTATCGGAGCAGATGTATATTACCTGTTCCGCCCCATTCCTAACCTGCCACCGCTAGGATGGCGTAAACCTCTGCCTGGAAGATCGACGTGAGACTACAAACTGTCGGCTAAAACTCACGCGGAAGTCTTGGCTGGCTGTAAGGAGGGACGCTCCTGATGCGTGACGTTCCAGCTTATAGCTCTTGTACATTAAAATGCTTATATCTCGAAGACGGTTGGGATTTTCGACTTTGAACAAGTATATCTTTGAAAAAGTCTTACAGGAAACAACTACTCAGTGGGCAAACGCCCCGACCTGCATTTCATTAAACCTGCAAGTCTTGTTTGGTAGCTAAAATTATTTGTCCTCACTAGACATAGACCGGTTTCGAACTTGTTATATTCTCGTCAGTATGCCATAAGTAATGGAAAAGAGAAATAATAATAGCAAACCAGGCTAGCCTAAAGCAGACTAAACAAGACAGACATAGTGGGTGATAAGTGTATCCCACTGGTGGTACGTGCTACTACTCGTCGGTCATCATTAATGTCTTAGTGACTGATGGCGACCTGCAAAGCAGGTACCAAGAGCTGTGACCTCTAACCCTGGTGGGCTAAACTATATACTGAAGAAGACTCGCAGAAAACAGCTACTCAGATGACAAAAGCCCCGACCTGCATTAAATTAAACCTGGAAGTCTTATTTGGTAACTAAAATCATTTGTCAAATCCTTACTAGACGTAGACCGGTTTTGAACTTGTTATGTTCTCGTCAGTATGCCATGAGTAATGGAAAGTATAATGGAAGTATATTTTTATTATTCAAAAATAAATAAGGTTCCGTTATTTAAAAATTTCCGTAAACTGAAGAGCAAGAAAATGTTTAATCTTACTCAAATATTCTGTAGCAGATTTTGTTTTAGCTGTATTTCTGTTACTTTTTGTATTTTCAGATCAGGCCTTTTATAGGAAAATCTAACTCAAAATAATCTTGTACCGATGTTTTGTGACCTTATCCATTCTCCTAGTCTTTCTGAAAAGAGAAATATCGCTTTGGTTCGCTCTCTATTATGTCGTCTCAAGAAACAAGGATCCTCATGGTAGGGAAAATATATTTTTTTTGTCCTCCAGTCTGAATGGACTTCAAAGACTTTTTAATTTATTTTAGTCACGCCTACAAATTGGTGTATTTTATGAAAAATTTAAAGTATTATTTTTAACTCGATTTCCTCGACTTTTAGCGCAATTATGCAGCTTCTTACCCTTCAATATAATCATTCCCCATTTATTGGCTTTCAATATCATAAAATTGGTTCACTGTTTCCATTATTTAATACGTTGTGACTGATGAATTTTAAATATAATTTTCCTATTTTTAAAACTTAATTCATTCATCAACGTCACGCTCGGTGACAGTCATTACAATTTATTATTTAATTTTTTTCATAACTTTAATGAAGGAATAATATCTAAAATACAATAACATTATTTACTAATTAATTTTTAACAATTTTGTTTAACATAAATAATACAGAAGAAAAGAAAATTATGAACTACGTCAATACGTAATTTTCCTAGATCAATATCTAGGAAAACTAGTTTTTAATGGATCAACATAGTACTTATTAACTCTAATTTACAATAATTTTATTAAAGTGATGAAATAGAAACATAATGATTATGACTTGTATTAGTTTAAAATAATATAACTGTTTTAAATTAAATTTTTTTCATTTTTATTAATAAATTATTTTATGTTTATGTTTTAATTATTAATGATGAAAACAATGATGAAAAAATAACATGTTATATTTTATGAATATAAAACAATAGTTTATAAAATGGTGGTAAAATTAGTAGTAATAGTATTTGCCAAAAGTGTAGTGGATTATTCAGAAAAGAATGTTAATTTTAGAATGCGTGGTATAAGAATACTTTACTTAAATAACACAGAATGAAATAAAACTTAACAATCTTTGTTTTCACAAAATTTTTATTTATATATTTTTTTACGAAATATATAAAAAATGTGACAACTGTTTCGTTAACGCAGGGGTTTCTTCGGTTGTGAGTAGAAGATTGACATTACAATGCTAGATATGGTAAGCCTTCAACTTCAATAAAGTTGTAACAATAATGTGAAAATAATTTTAAATAAATTATAATCGAACATGTTTGCAGGTATCCAACAAAAAATATATATAAACATGTAACTTATTATACTAAATACAATATAATAAACAGATAAAATGATAGAACATAATGAATAAATAAAATTAATTGATAATAAACAAATAAAAATAAATATGACTATTTCCTTCACATTCTAAGAACCAATCAAATAGCAAGTTTTTGAAAATTTTTACCAACTTTCAGCGAAAATTGCATTCCAAGTGAAAATTTTACAAAAAATTGCAGCGAAAATTTTTTGACAGTTCTAACAGCCATTTAAATTTTGTTATTTTTTGTCATGTGACACAAATCACCCAGTCATTTCAACATTTAACTGATAACAATATTCGGGGATGTTTTCAATCACTATGATATCAAAACTTTGATAGCTTCATATTCCAAATAAATTTCAAAATGTCACGTTAAATTTTAATAACTCTACCTTTACCAGCTGTACTTTTAATAAATAAATAATTGATTTGTTGTGTTGCCAGTTATTTGATTTTTATATCAACAAATTTTCTGCCCGAATATTTGTCTGACATTGACAAATGCCTCGTAATTTTATGTCAAATTTCTCAAGCATGTTTGTTGGTAACCAAGCAACGTGCTTTCGATTGTCATAAAATTATCTCATGCATTATCAATGTCCTAGGGATATTATAGCTGAAAATTGCACTGGGCTTGACAGCTTAAAACGTCAGTTGAATCAATATAATAATCGAAGATAGCAGACTTATAGAAGCAAAAGGAAAATAACTAATTACCTACTTTTTAAATATTTTAGGTTTTTCTATAAAAAATAATAATTTTAAAATTCGATTTTTAAATAAATCCGCTTAAAAATAATTGTGACACGGGAATTAAAGTATACCCAGCCGTGATTGTAATAATATGAATTGTTAATTCAGTTTATAATAAAAAATATTTCTTGTTCGATGTTTTGTTCTCGATATAGTCTAATAAATATATTTCGTGTATTAAAAATAACCTGAAAATTCAGCATTCAAAGCGTGTTGCCTTTAAAAAACCGTATTCATTCATTTTGGTGTGTTTGAATGAAAAGGTACCGTCGACTGCATCTCGGGCACTTTTTGTCAAATCGCATTAAAATGAACACTAATTTTCGATAATTTTTTATTCACTTAATATATTACTGCAGAAAACATAGATTATTGAACAAGTTTAGTAATGGTGAATTATTTGTTTCCAGCTGATTATTTAATAAATACCATATCTGAATTTTTTTATCTTAATTTCTAAAGACTCTAATAGTGTTAACTTCAATACTTTATTTTCTAAGTGTATGATCTCAAAATTGTCATTAAAACTGTAATTTTCTTCCAGTAGGTGATTAGCATAAGTATAAATTTATTTTCTATTTTTAAAACTTCTTTTATATTCAGGCATTCCTTTATTAAAATTTCTTGTATATTCTGTAAAAACTATACAGATTTTATGAGAATCATAAAACGGTTAAGTTTTATTTCGTCCAGTGTTAACATGGGTTTTCACCAAGTAAACCTCGATTCAATCACCGGTGTGAAGACAGCAGCCCAGCATGCAGCTCATATGTACGAAGTCACCCGAAAGCCCATAGACGTTCGTCAAAATTAAAATAGGGTCATTTATAAGCAATATGGTTTATTAGACATAAAATATTAATGAAGTAAATGGATGCCGGTATGGGGTTGTAATGTTTATTGTTGTACATAAAAAAACGAGGGTTGAAATTGCCCTTGGAAAAATATAACATTTGATTATGCGCAACAAATTATTAAATGTACACATTTTAATTTGCGATACGCTTGCTTATGGCATGTATAGCACATGTACATTTTCATCGACTTACAAATGGTTCTAGGGGTTGAAATCATCTTTTGATTATATTTGATAACATCTATGATTAATAAAAAAATATTTAACTCTGTAACTAATTAAATGCGCACATTTAAATTTTGACTAAAGAGATGTATGAAAAACATTTACATACATTTTTTCCCAAAGGGAGCACGGGGAAGAAACAACCCCCGAAATAATTTTAATTCGAAAAACAGTTTCAGGCATATCACTACATCATCAAGAGCAATTATAAATTGACTGGATAATTAATAGGCGCAAAACAACATATTGAAGTACAGGGGATGAACAACCCCCAGGTAATAAAAAACCATAACAAAGAAACTACAGTCCAATCCATAATATTATCTTTAGGAAGTATTACGAGTGACGTAAGTACTGTCTATATAAACTTTCATGGACTTCCAACGGGATCCAGGGGATGATATTAAATCTCAGAAAAAAATGCACAGAATTAAATCTAAATTCCGGCCCATAACTACATCATAAAAAATTATTAACAACGACGTAGGTATTGAGTATATAAATTTTCATGCCCTTCCAAGGAGATGCAGGGAGTGAAATTAACCCTCAAAAAATAAAAAAAATCATTACTAATTTACATTTCGGTTCATAATTTCGTCTTCAGGGGGTGTTAATAGTGCCGTCCGTATTGTGTGTGCAAATTTTTGTAGATTTCCAATGGAACCCGTGGGGGTGAAATTAACCACCAGTACGTAAATAAATTCATTACATCGCAACTATATTCCGGCCCACAATTTCGTCTTAAGGGGAAATTACGAGCGTCATAGTTATTGTCTGCACAAATTTTCATGGACTTCCAAAGGGATCCAGGGGGTGAAATTAACCCCCAAATAATAAAAAGATTCATAATGTTGAAATTACATTTCGGCCCATAATATTATGTAAAGGAGGCATTGAGAGAAACGAAAGTATTGTGTACAAAAATATTCATGTACTTCCAACAGGATCCAGAGGGTGAAATTAGCCCTCAGATAATGAAAAAATCATAACATTGCAACTACACTCCGGCCCATAATTTCGTCCTAAAGGGGTATTAATAGTGATGTAACTATTGCGTATACAAATTTTCATGGACTTCCAATGGGATCCAGGGGGTGAAATTTACCCTCAAATAGTAAAAAATATCATAACAACGAATTTACATTTCCGTCCATGTTTTCGTCTTCAGGGGGTGTTAATAGTGACGTCTGTATTGTGTATAAAAATTTTCGTGGATTTACAATGGAACCCGTGGGGGTGAAATAAACCACCAGCACATAAAAATATTCATGTACTTCCAACAGGATCCAAAGGGTGAAATTAGCCCTCAAATAATGAAAAAAATCATAACATTGAAACCACACTCCGGCCCATAATTTCATCCTAATGGGGTATTAATAGTGATGTAACTATTGCATATAAAAATGTTCATGGACTTCCAATGGGATCCAGGGGGGTGAAATTAACCCTTAAAAAATAAAAAAATCATTACAACGAATTTACATTTCGGTTCATAATTTCGTCTTAAGGGTGTGTTAATAGTGCAGTCTATATTGTGTCTGAAAATTTTCGTGGATTTCCAATGGAATTCGTGGGGATGAAATTAACCTCCAGTACATAAATAAATTCATTACATCGAAACTACGTTTCGGCCCACAATATCATCGTAAGAGGAAATTACGAATGTCATAGTTATTGTCTGTACAAATTTTCATGGACTTCCAAAGAGATCCAGGGGGTGAAATTAACCCTCAAATGATAAATAAATTCATAACATTGAAATTACATTTCGGCCTATAATATTATGTAAAGGAGGCATTGAGAGGGACGAAAGAATTGTGCATAAAAATATTCATATACTTCCAACAGGATCCAGAGGGTGAAATTAGCCCTCAGATAATGAAAAAACGTAACATTGCAACTACACTCCGGCCCATAATTTCATCCTAAAGGGGTATTAAGAGTGATGTTACTATTGCGTATAAAAATTTTCATGGACTTCCAATGGGATCCAGGGGGTAAAATTCACCCTCAAATGATAAAAAGATTCATAATGTTGAAATTACATTTCGGCCCATAATATTATGTAAATGAGGCATTGAGAGGAACGAAAGTATTGTGTATAAAAATATTCATGTACTTCCAACAGGATCCAAAGGGTGAAAATAGCCCTCAGATAATGAAAAAATCATAACATTGCAACTACACCTCCGGCCCATAATTTCATCCTAAAGGGGTATTAATAGTGATGTAACTATTGCGGATAAAAATTTTCAGGGACTTCCAATGGGATCCAGGGGGTGAAATTTACACTCAAATAGTAAAAAAAATCATAACAACGAATTTACATTTCGGTCCATATTTTCGTCTTCAGGGGGTGTTAATAGTGCTGTGTTGTGTATAAAAATTTTCGTGGATTTCCAATGGAACCCGTGGGGGTGAAATTAACCACTAGTACATAAATAAATTCATTACATCGAAACTACATTCCGGCCCACAATTTCATCTTAAGGGAAAATTACGAGCGTCTCATAATTACTGTCTGTACAAATTTTCATGGACTTCCAAAGGGATCCAGAGGGTGAAATTAGGCCTGAGATAATGAAAAAAATCGTAACATTGCAACTACACTCCGGCCCATAATTTCATCCTAAAGGGGTAGTTTTAGTGATGTAACTATTGTGTACAGAAATTTTTCAAGTACTGAAACACCCAAATTCCATTAATCCGATACTTCATTATCAAAACCGCACAAAAATTCTTCTTATCCAATATCCAACACTTCCCTCTAACCCGCGACATTGCAAACATCCTTCACCACCACCATTTCCCTCACACACACCGTCTTATCCATGAAAACCTTCCCCTCTAACACATACGATACCCATAAAATGATCGACACGCATCCTATACCTTTTCCCTTCACCCCCTTCCCTCCTAACCACCTACCCATCAGGCTGGCTGCAACGCCGCCCTCTACTCTATTTAATACACAATCTATTTAATTGCCTAAAGCAAGTTTTTTGTATCTTTTATCTGCATTCCTGTATTGTATTTATTATTATTACTTTAATATCTTTGAAGCTTTTAAAGCTTTTCTAATTAAATCGTATTGAAATGTTCCAGGACAATACACTTATCAGGAAACAACAAAAGGACATCGTATTGCATTAGCCAATCACCGGTGAGCCACGGACGACACACCATCCGTAAGGCGACACTGTCACTGTGGTGGTCCACTATGTACAGTAGTATTTAAGACACTTTGTAGCCATGCAATCTGTAATGTATATTCATATTTTATTTTATTTATATATACAGAGTGTCTCACCAGGAACTGCATAGATCAATATAGGGAAAAGTACGAACCAGAAAATTTTGAAAATTTAGGGAGCTACTAACGGCAGTGCAGCTAATCCAACTTAAATACTTACTAGCATCTGGCACTTCCGGTGATACCGGGAGTCGATACCAACTTGCTTATTATAAATAGACTACCCTATATATTTTAGAGTTTTCGAAAAGAGCATAAAATTCTGAGTCAAAAACATGTAGAATACCCTATGCGTAAACCTAGCCGTTTCAGAGATATTTGACATTTTAATAAAACTGTTGACAGATGTTATGGTTTACAGTAACCTTTATAACTTTCTTTTTGTAAAAGATACTCATTTGCTTTTTGGCATGTAGAAATACCATAAGGTGTGCTACGCTCTACAATTTAAAGAAATTCAATAACAGTATACCAAGTGTTCCATTTTTGACGTTATATTTTGTAAACTTCAAACCGCGAAAACTTGCTTAAGTTAAATAGAACACCCTGTATTTTTTACATCAAGTTATACAAAATTAAATTCCTTATTTTTTATATAAGCATTGTGGGGTTTAAGTTACAACTTTTTGAAACATTTGCGATTTTCTTAGAAATTCAAGAATTTTTAGTAAAAATTGTATCAAATTAGCCATGATCAGAAACAATCAGTAATGTCAGTCATTCCTTTATGTCGAAAAATCTCTGTCAAGGCAAAAATTGAAAAGCGGAAGCCTATTGTTGATAACGAAAACGTAGAAATAGCAATTCTGGGATATTTTCATGCATTTCCAATGATGTCATTAAGGTATGGGATATTGTTCTAAACACACATTTTGATTTAGATACATTGGATCAAGACATATTCTAAGATTGTCATTAGCTTTCTCTACTATTACAATATTGTTGACCCATTCAGTTTGTCCTTCAACTTTTTTAATTACATTTTGGTCTACCAGGTTATTCAATGTTTCTTTTAATTTCAATTTAATTTTACCTGGCACCCTTCTGCAAAAACTAGTTGCCGGTATATAATCATTTTTTAATTTAATTTTATATTCTATAGGTATCTTACCCAAACCTTCAAAAACTTCTTTATTTTTATTAATAAACTATTCAGTAGCCCAATCATTAACTTTCTTATTCTTATTAAGATTTACTTCATCTACGCGTTGTTTTCTCTTTTAATTAATCCTAACTTGTTACACGCATGTAAACCTAATATTGGTGTACTCTTAATATTGATTGCATAAAACTGAATCACAAAATATTGTTCTCCTAATTGTCCATTTAATTGTATACACCCTAACGTCTCCACTATGTTATTATTGTATGTCTTAATTACCTTTTCTGTTCTTTGGATTTCTTTTTTTTACCAAGTCTCACAAGCCATTCTACTGGCATTACATTACATTGTGCCCCTGTATCTAGTTTAAATTTAATAGACATATTTTCAATTTTTAAAATTTCAGTGCACCCTGTAGAAACATTAATAGAACTTACATTTAAATATTCTATGAACAAATTATCCTCTATTTCTACCTCATACAATTTTTTTTCTTGCTATTATTACCACTACTAAGCCTGTCTTTATTAAATTTACTGTTTTTATTAGATTTACAATCTGTTTTAAAATGGTTAAAACCTCCACATAAATTGCATTTTTTTCCATATGCGAAGCACTGTCCTTTCATATATTTCTTTCCACATTTAAAACATTCATACATATTACCTTGTATCTTGTAGTTTCTTTGTCTTAAAACATCTTAAAGGGTCTTATCTTTTTCACTGTGTAATCCTGTCTCCTAGTTGCCTCTGCTGCTCTGCAACTCTTGATCTTCATATCCAGACCTAAATGATTTATTCTTAACAACCTCTCTTGCAGTTGTGCATCCTGTATTCCTAATACAATTCTGTCTCTTATTAAAGAGTTTTCTTGGTTCTCAAAATTACATGATTTTGCTAACATTTTCAAATTGTTTACAAAATTGTCAAAGACTTCTTTGGGTAACTGTGTTCTAGTGAAAAATTTAAATCTATATGTCTCTGCAGACCTAGGTTCACAATAATGATCAAAAGCCTCCAAAACTTTATCATACTTGTCACGATTTTGTTCGCTCGTTTCAAATGTGTTAAACACTTCAACTGTTTATTCCCCAGCAACATTGCTATTTTTCTGTCATCTTTTTCTTCATCCAAAGACGATGCCCTCATATAAATATTAAATGCTTGCTTGAACTTTTTATAATTTTCAGCTATATTTAAGTCAAACACAAGGGAATCAGATGGTTTTAGGTTATTCATTTTAAATGTTTCTATTCACAATTTTTGAGCACAATATTACTATAACTTCTTACCCCACATCTGACACCATGTATCATCTTTGTAATGTTATTATTATGTAATTAATACACTTGATGATTGGATTTATTTTATTCAACTTATTTCTTATAACAATCTATATACGTTACATTGCGTATGACTAACTTCTAACTTATGCAACCCATTATACCGTAGTAAATGGGGCTATTTCGAACGCATTTTTGGTGTTTTTTGAGTATAACTCGAGTGCGACAAAAAAAATCCAAAAAAAATATTTATCATTATTATGCCCTCATTTAGCTGTGTGTTAACACAGATTATAAAAAATACATATTTTGGTGTTGGTTTTTTTTATTAGAAGGTTGTTCGAATTCACCCCTATGTATGAGGCAAATTCGAACAAGGCTTTAAAATGCATTGAAACTCGAATTCTGCTTCCATATGAGTTAACTCGAACAATTTAAGTAAAAAAAAAAATCAGTTTTATTTTTCGGTTCTTGATAGGAACCCAATAGAGCGCCGCGCCAAACCACTAGAATGATATAAAGAGAAGCAGTTTTTTTTAAATAGTTTATTATATGTATTCAAAATACAAAAGATCATCCTATATTTAAATGTTTTATAACATAAAGAACAAAATGAGCAATATCTAGGTACCTACTTACTACTTGGCTTAAAGAAATCAAATAAACTTATTCGATAACATATAATGTTGGTAAATCAAGTGACCTTCGATTTCTTCTCAAGTCTGTTGGTAATTGCAACCTCATTATTATATCTTTTGTGTTCACTATGCTCTCTTCCTTTATATTTGGATAACAAAAATAGATGCCTAATGCCGTTTTTTTTTTTGTCTTAAGAAATTGATCAAAATTAAATCAGGCTGGTCTGGAAAAATTTCAGTGATCATGCCAATATACTATTTGTCATTATCTTTAGTACGTTTAAACTTCACTAAAACAAAGTCATTAGATTTTCACCCAGATTTTCCAAATTTTTGTTTGGGTCTAAGTTCTCAACGTCATCATCGTCTTCTTCCATATCAGACTGAAGATCATCTGGCTGAGATATAGAGGAGCTTTGTTCTATTGACGTTGTCTGTTGGTTCAAATCATGTGTTGTTATTCCTTTTCCCAGCGTAACGTCAAATTCTTTTGCCTCTTTTCACAGCCTGTTTGTTTTCCAGTCTTTGATCGTTCAGAAAATTAACAAATGTTGATTACCAACGTCGATAAATCTCAGCCTGTATATCCTTTGTAATTGTTCGTCAGTAAATCTCGGAAATTTCTTTAGAACACTATCCCCGCCACAAGGAATTATTCCACAGGCTCTGAAACCAGAGATAATGCTGTTTGCAGCATTTAACATCGTCAAAAAGTCTCCTTAGTAATTTTGGAAATTCCGATTTTGGAAGCACCCCTTTGTTTTCTTTTTTCCATTCTGTTAAAATATGTCTAAATATTTTCTTGGAAGGGGCAAAGAAAGCAACATCAAGAGGTTGCAATAAGTGCGTTGCATTTGGTGGTAGAAGAATAAAGTCGATATTATTTTCTTTACATAGTTCTATGACCCCAATTGTAAGATGGCTAGACAAATTTTCTCCTATCAAAATTTGTTTGCCCTCACATCTTCGGAAATATGGCAATGCTACTTTCGCAAACCAGTCTCTAAATTTAGGAGATTTTTACTTATCTGCGTAGAAGTGTACTGATATGACTTATCTGACTATCGTTTTTAAGGATGTAACGCGGGTAGTGGAGAAATGGTGCAAATTTAGCTTCAATTGGTTAAAATATGAATAGAGGGGGCCTTGTTAGAATTCACTCGACCCGTTCGAATACACCCCATTTTATGGTACCTAACTATCATACTTATTGCATATGACACAAAAATTCTATAATTCCAAGCCAGCGATGTGTCTCTGAAACATGGCTGAATTAATATATCCTTCATATATTGTAAATATTTTTAATTACAGATATTTTTCGCAAAGATCGCTTAAGTCGGAGGAGTATTACAAAATCAGTACAATTCTGATTCTCCTTTACATTATAACAACTTTTAATTTGTTGTTTTAATTTTGTGAAATATATAATTTTAACACCAAATTAACACAAAATTTTAGTTGGCGTCCAATAGCAGCGGAATACAATATTGTAGAAACAATAATTAGTAACTGAACAAAAATTTTATTAGATGTTCACTTATTTAGAAGTACAATCGTGCACAAATATAAACTAACTTATATAAAAACTTCATTAAATGGTACTATCGGTAAAATTATGTTAAGGATATTTGTAACTATAGTATTTATGGTTTCTGAGATTGATGATGACAGATCTTGATGTAATTCCTCTCCATGCTCATTTAAGAACTCGTTCATTCTGTCCCCTAAATAGAAAAATAAAGGTATTACATACGAGTATAATGTGTATTTATAACAATTAATGTTTTTGATAAAGAAAAACATCTGCAGAGAGGAGAAACCAAGTTACAATAGACTCCATCAATTTGACGTCACTATGTAAACAATCGAAATTACATGAAGTCAAACCTCGATTTAATTAAATCATATACTTGTAAATATGAACCTTATATTACAATAATCTTAAAGCTCAGATTTAACAAGTTTCCGCTATTGGTGATGAATTCATTTGTTCACAGATAATTTGAAGACTGCTTCGAAAAGAAAAGACATAAAAGACTATAAAATATGGACAACAATAATAATTGGAAGAAGTATTGTTAGGTAAGGGTCCTTATTTTAAATAAACTACTTCATCAACTTGCCGACGTTTCAGTAAATTTTAGTACCGTCTTCAGGGCAATTAATTATGAGGATGGTAATAAAATTTACTGAAACGTCGGCAAGTTGATGAAGTAGTTTTTCTCAAAATAAAGACCCTTTCCCAACATAACTTTTTTCAACTATTAATAAGCCGGTCTAAAAACATTTCTATTAAATAATAATAATAATAACAATAATAATAATAATGTTTTCGATTAATTTAATCACGGTAAAGGTTTTGTTACTAAATTTAGATAAATTTAATGTTTCGAGAAGAAAAATTCTACCAGGTATCTACATATTTTCCACAGAATTTTTGACATTTCTTTCTTAGTGTTTTGTGAATTTGATAATAATAATTTTTAATGTGTCAACCAGTGTTTCTTAATAATTGGCGAGAAAAAAACTGTTTCCCACCAGATTGTGACCATACTAAAATAACGATTGCAAAATAGTCACATTTCTGAAATGCACAAATTTGCAAATAATGTGGTAAGTACTTTGGTTTTTGAAAATAATAGTAGTTTCAAGTATTTTAGTTCATTTTATATTAATATAACATACTACATATCCTAAAAAATTAAGCAGGGGTCAAAACTTTATATACATAAAACTGAATAATTTGTTCATAATTAGTAATAAATGAATGTTCTTAAATATCATTTATATATTAGAAAATTGTAAAAAGAGCATCTTATATTCAGCTCTGTTTATTTTGCTATTGACGCAATATGTAAGTATCGTATTCGAACATGAAAAAATGTAATGAGATAGTTAGCACTTTATGTAATGTTGGTTGTATACGTTGTGACGTTAGAACGAATGGAGTCTGTATCGTCGTCGTGTACATGGTGACAAAAATGAAAAGTGATACCAATTATCAAAAAGTGCGAACTTTTAAGTTCACAAAGAGAACCTTCGTGTTTAAGATGATTACGCTTTTCATTGTGCTATTTACATATTTTTTACGATATCACTCTAAATTTTATAAACTTAATGTCTAATAACATATGTCTATTCTCATACATAATTTTAATAACTGTATCTATTTTTACTGGTAACTTGGAAACCAGTAATGATTATCTATTAAAATTTACTAGGAGGGGGTAACTGGTAAATAAATAATTTAATTTAGTGTATAAATAGAAACTATTTCAGCAAAAAAATTTCAACAAAAAATATTTAATAATTCTTATCTTATTGGGAAAATTACTGTAAATTATCAATATTAATACTACAAATTATAAGACATTATATTATTATGTAAAATCTACTTGGAAATTGAAATAATGTTATATTGTGTAGATAAATTCTATTTTAAATAGGTAAAACATTATAAATAACATCTCGTGCCCTCGTAGCACTGACTACTCTGGTTATTTTAAATATCAATTTTCATTTTTGCCGAACTTTTGTTATTTCCAAAAAAAAATTAGCTAGCTAAAGTAGTACATGATATAACTACACAATAAAGAATAGGTATATGAATAATAATAATACTGAAATCGGATTGAAATAAATGACTGCAGATTTTCTCCGCTGCTTCCTATAAATCAGAGATTAAAAATGATATGTTTTATTTGAATATACTCAATTGCTAATATACAGGGTGTCCCGAAATAACTTAAAAACCTCTAAAGGGTAGATTCCTCAGCAAAAAATAAGGATTGTCTTTTATATATAGTAAAGCTGAGAACTTCCTCCATAAATGGGGACACAAAAAGTGATTTTTTTTCTCTACAGTGACTAAAACTAGCTGATTATAATTTAGGCAGGACTTGGCCGTATTTTGAATGTATTTCTATTCTTCAAACTTTTTGAATAAATTAAATAAACACTTCTAGTGAATTTTCAATAAGAACTTTTAAACAACTTTTAATCAAAAACAGTTTTGGAAACACACGCATTTTACTAGTTTCGTCTCTCTTAAAAACTTATCGTAAAGTTCCCTGAATAAAATATTATTTTCTAACTTACATATTTATAAAACCATAGTTTGTTACAAGTAGACATATGTCCGTGTTATCATAATGTCATAGTATTGTTATGAAGCGATCAAAAACGATATACCTTTGCGAAATAATAGTCAGGCCTATGATGTATCTTCTTACGTTATTATAATAGGGCTGTTAACAGTTATAGCCAATCAGAAATAAAGGCGATTTCTAATTGAATTTTAATAATCCTGTTATAAAAAAAGATGAGGAAAGGTGGGCAAACGTCTTAACATTCTTTAGGTCATTACTATGAAAAATACATGATTAAATCATGTATATTTCATGTAAATTTAAGCCCATATATATATTTGTATATATAATGATAAAGTCGCGTTTCAAACGTCTGTCTAACATTAAGAAAAATTTGTGGCGTTAGTGTTGATATTCTTGAACAATCCATTGTCCTAAACCATCTAGCGAGCCTAGTTGAGTTGAATAGACCTTCGTCTTCAAATTCTCCCACAAAATAGTCTAATGGAGTTAAATCTGGTGACCTAGGTGGCCACTCCATCATCGGACCTCTTCAACCTATCCAACGATCAGAGAGTCACAGCAAAATGTGGGAATGCTCCATCTTGTTGAAATGCAAGGAGATTTTCAGAAAAATCTCATCCTTTTCTATATTTAGGTAACTTGTGGGACAACTGCTTCTCTAAGTTATTCCCAATAAAAATCAATATTTAAATTTCTCTCAATAAAAAAGGGTCCCACAATATGATCTCCTAGGATACCACACCAAACATTCAATTTCTGAGGACTTTGAGTATGAAATTCGTGCATAACATGTAGATCATTCTCAGCCCAGTATCTGCAATTGTGTCTATTGACTAATTCATTGACAGAAAATGTATACTCATCGGAGAAACAAATGTTGTACAAAAAATTTGATGTGTTAATTAAACTTCTGCTCATTACTTCACAAAACTCAAGACGACGCCGACGGTCAGGGTCATCCTCGTGCAATTCCTGTACTAATTTTATTTTGAATAGATGACAATCGCTAGTAATAAAATTTTTAGCAGCAGCCCTTGCCGAATTATTATTTCCGTAGTAGAAAGATACAATTTCAATTCTTTCTTGCAAGGTGTACACCATTTTGAAAATAATTGTAATAGTAACGATAAATAATTAAGAAACTAGGCAGTATTCTACACTACATTCATTTAATGAATTCAATTGTTAAAGAATTTCAAAGAAATACGCGTTAGTAGTCATAAAAAGCAGTAGCTTTTCTTTAGCAAAAAAAAATTCTTCTTGTCAGTACTTATTCTTTTATTAAATTTGGTATGGGTAATTTGCTCAAAAAAATCTGGGTGAATGGATTCAAATAAATTTTATCTGTAGCTCCCAAACTATTCACTTTAGACTCCACAAATTATACATTTTTGTAATGAACTCTTCAAGGAGAAACTAATGACCTAATAAAATATGGAGTGCTCCACTTAAAAAATATAGAGACGGCTTTGGGGTTGAGGGGGTGGAACTAAACTAGGTTTATTTATAAAAAAATGTATCCCCCTCTTTTCTCTGTTTGCAGTGTATTTTCGTTTTTTTTGCAAAAAATCAATTTATCCAAATTTATTTAGGGTGGATAATTTTCATTGAAATGCACTGTATATTGGGAAACAAAACTTTAAATAATAGAGAATTTAAATGACTGAAAGGGAACAAAAACTTATAATGTGTTCAAAATGGGTGCTATTGTGCACGATACAAGCTTCTAGTCTGCGAACAAAATTAAAGCAATAAATTTGGTGAATTTCTTATTTGTTTCGCAATATGCATTATTCTCTGCTCTAAATCTTCTAAGATTTCAATAGGTTAGAAATAAACAATATTTTTTATGAGGCCTCACGGCCTCAATAAAAGGCATTCGATTTCAGATCCGGAGATATCAGCGGCCACTGCATAGGAACATTTGTGCCTTGATTAATTAAACGCTCTGGAAAGTGCTGCTGAAGCCACTAACTCACCCTTCGTTCAGAATATGATGTTGCACCATCCTACATGTATCAGATTGTTCCGTCACAGTTCCAGAAGAAGGTCTCTTATTAAATCAAATAACTGACTTTCCGAAAAATCCAAATACTTGTATTGGCCAAAACTTTTTGGTATGAAGCAGAGGCCAAGCAGAATATTTCCTACTAACCCAACCCACACATTAAAAGAAAATGTGTCAAAATACCATATCCATCCCATTTCGAATGAATGTTGCTACGTCTGTAATTAAAATTATATTCTGTAAATTTGAATTTACCTTCCTTTCTTGTAACATACGCAAACAAAATGTTACATGCCTTGGATGATCTTCCGGAATTATTTATTGTACATTTTTGTATTAATCTCTTTGAAATTCCCCAAATCGAGGATTTGGTTTCATTAAAATAGTGTCGCTCGCCTTAAATTTGCAGTTCAATTTTGTCTGAAATATCGATTTCTTCCTCTCGAGCTGCGGTCAGACGTCTTCTTCGACCTTTATCTTTATTTCTCCGTTCAAACGTTCCTCTTTGGGGTAATCTTCTATCAATAAATAAGATAAAATTAACACCTGGGTGTTGCCGATTTTGATGGCTTTGAAAGTACAACCCTCGAGTAGCTGACGCATTATATCCAGACTCTCAATAAATTAAGTGAACATCTGACAATTCTTGATTTGTGAAACTGACATTAGCCGTTTTTTGCAATTAAACAACTGTAACTGCGGTTACAATTTAGTTGTTAAACAAACAGTGACATACGCCTACTTATTTTTCTTGTATCAAACTTTATTTTCAATAGAAAAGGTTTTCATGCAGAAATTAGAAAATATTGATCTATTTCAAACTGGTGAGATAAGCTTTCAAGAGAGATGTAAGTAGTAAACTACATGCATGTGGCTTTCCAAAACTATTTTTATTTTTTTAAAACTTTCATCTGTTTAAATGTTTTGACTGAAAATTCATTAGGGAGTGTTTATTTAACTTGTTCCAGAAAGTAAGCGGAAAAATAAAAATACATCACAATAAGACCTCTTTAGTAAAAAAAAAAAAAAAGTCACTTTATAGTGTTTGTTCCCTTTTGGGGTGGTCTAGCGATCCGGGGATGCCGTTCTCGACTTTACTATATACAAGAAGACTATTCCTATTTCTTATGAGGAATCATTTAAGAGGTTCTCACTTCATTTCGGAAGACTCTGTATATATCTTTGAATTAAAATTATAAAGCCAAGGCACGTCATCATTTTCATCAACTTCATAATGATATATAAACAAAAGTCTATGCTAAGAAAAGTGGACTGGTCTCTACCGTTTACACCACATGTTTAGACTTCGGTAAATGGTCGGAATTTCAATCGGCTTTCTTATGTTGATCTGCACTATTAAATTGGTACATAAAAGAAGTATCATACAATTCAAATAGCGGAGACAGAAGATTGATCTAAGTGTCGAGGATTAGTTTTATCGATTGCTGGAAACAAGGATATTCGATGGCTATACTTTTAGTACTTGCTACTCTTCGAGCAATCCGCTCCAAATAATTCGCTGATATCTACCAAATTGGATATACATTCCAGTCTCCAATTGAATGTTTAATGCTACTTCCTTTTGTATAGTATTTCCATAGTCTGCAAATCTGTCTCCCGATTGACTTGACTAATTAACAAATTAAACAATAATGGAGACGCGCCTTTTGTTTATATATGTGAATAAAATTCTAATATATTTCATACTGTAAAAAAAGGAACTTACCAACCATGTTCAGGTTCCTTCATATTATGCCGTCAGCCATTTCCCCAAATACTAGTTTTTCAAAAGATAATGCAAGCGAGATAGCGAAGAAATGAATAGCGACAGGTAGACAGATTAATAAATTTATTAAAGTTATTTGTTTTAATATAAATATCATTAAAACTTAATACCTACTTAACACTATTGGATAATCGAGGAGTGAAAATAAGAAGTAAAGTAAGTGTTGATAATTGTGCCAGCAATATACAATATTATGTAGATATAATTTTATCGTTCACCATTTCGTAACTTTGGAACAACGTGAAAAAACGGTACATTTCATTCTGTATTATTTTTACAGGTTATTAATCTAGAGAAAATAGTGTGACTGTGACTTATAAAACTGTTTACTTTATCTCAAAGGTTATAATCTGTACAATGATAAATTAAATAACTCAAGGAGTGGTTAACGTACAATTTTTACTTTCACTCGTTGAACGTTATATGATATGTACATAACGTTCACATTTATTTATGTACTTATTTTGTTAAACATTTCGTAGAATTGGTGCCAAATCTTAAATTCTGTGCGTTTCATTGAAAGAACTGAGTGACAGATAAGACGTGAGGTGAATATTATTTCTCACTGTTTTTTTTATCAAAAATCAGGAGACAATAGCTGTAATAATAGTTAATAGTGTGCAATTTGTAAAAGTAGTCAAAGAAGCTGCAAAATTTTAAATTAAAAGTTTTATACTAATAATTGACTTTTAAAACCTTTAAAACTATAAAAATCTTAAAAATACAATTAGGACAGTCTTTTTCACCTCTGTGTAAGTTACTGGTAACTAACTAGAAGTTTAGAATGTGAATATAGTAATAAATAAAATGTTGAAGTAAAACCACTTCTAATCTTCTTGTTAGGTATATCAGTAACTCACCCAGTGGTGAAAAGACCGGTCCTTAAAAAGAAATTTATTCAGGCGATGCCCAGAAATGGAGTAAATAACTATTTTTTAATTGTATCATGTTTATGAATTCAACTATGAGTAGGATAAAATATAAAATTGCTAAATACAAGTATTAGTTAAATTATGTCACATTTTTAAATTTGGCTCAAAAATTAAAATTTAAATATTCTTAAAGTAAAAAGAAACACACATTTCTCGTAAGTCGACGAGTTTGTAACATATCTAGTTGTCATAAATAGACATTTGTGACAAGATACAAGTTGTTGTATTTTTACAGATTTGTTCCACATCTATCCAGTTCATAGGTCTATGATTTAATAATTTAGCAACCTGGATGATTTAAGATTTGTCACAGAATCTACCAAGAATAGTGTTATTTTTTTAGTTTGTAAACTACTCCCTGAATCGACCTTTAATGGTGGTATTAAATTTTACTCCCGTCAGAATACTATTAATTAAGAAATTTACTACTTATATAAATATTTCCTCAAACGATACTATCTGAAGAGTTTGTTTAACTATACTTGTTGTAATAGAATTAATAGTATCTGAGACTGCTATCGAAAAGTCCTTGTCTATTTCAGATCCATGTTCATTCAAAAACTGGTTCGTTCTTTGCTCTAAATAAAAACAAATCAATATTAGAACAGAACCATTGTTTTGTAGTTGAATATACCTAACGTGATACCACTACATGTATAAAATACTCGACGTTTTAATTTACTGTAATACATATTGTGGTAGCAAAATATATTTATTGCGATGTTTTAACGAAAGTTATAAAAATAATAACTCTAAATATTTCGTAAACAGAGTGTCACCTAAAATCATCGACAAACGTAAACTGAATAACTACGGAGAAGAACAGGATGGAAACACTGTAATTTTCTGTTTTTTAGAAAATGCTTGCTTTTCAAGATACAGGGGGATAAAGAAATATTTTAGAATCCTCAAACCTATATAACAATAAGTTCAATGTGATCCTAGAAAGGTCCTGGTAAACATTTATATGCTTCCTTAAAAGAGAAAATAGTTCTCTTGTAATTATTGACACAAAAATTTCGCCAAAATGGCCAATATGGGCCTATAGTTGCTTATATTATCATTACCGCTAAATTTATAGACTGGAAAAATTTGAAACATTTTCCAAGTGTCAGAAAAAATACCTTTTTGTAGACATTTATTGTAAATTAAGTACAAAAGGCCCACTAAACTCTGACAACACGATTTAGTATAATATGCTGGAGTGCCATCAGGACCTAGGCCTTTTTTACAATCTGGATGTTTTAGGACATTCAGAATTTGTCTATTTGTTATGGTGGTAGTATTAAGAGAAATATTTAAGTTATTTTCTTCCAAATAAATATCTTAGGGGAGTGTGTTGGATCCATATATACTGCCAAAACAATTTGTAATCAGATCAGAAACAGATTGATTAACTAATGCTTCAATTCCATCATAATACGTTGTTTGAGAAATTGTTTTAGTGGATTTTTTATTTGAGATTTAAGACCAGAAACATTTTGAGTTACATATTATATATATTTTGGTTTTTAAATTTTTATCTAGTTTTATCATATACTTATTATAGTAGTCCTGAACATTATCTTTAACTTTCTTACGTAATGAGAAAAATTATTCGTGGTTGTTTGGAATGCGATGTATTTTTCCTTTTTTATCTTTTTCTTTAATTAAATTTTTGGTTGCAAAGGAATACCAAAAAATGGGATATATGAGCCTTTTCTAATATTTTTTTAGGTATATAAATTTTATTCACGAGATTAACAGTCTTATAAAACATTCGAACAGAACAATTTGGATCTTTACCGTGTAATATTACCTCCCAATCGGTGTTGTTTAAATAATGTTTATTTATAAGAACATAATCGGCCTCAAAAAAATGTTAACCTATTATATGAACAATTTGAAGGCTACTCTGAAACGATAGCTATGTAAATGCTTCTCCAAATAAATTTTAAGGATTGGATCATCTATAGTTTTTATAGTTGCATGCAGTTCAGGCAACCAAACATGCATACGAAAATTGAAATTTTGTATGACATAATCAATACGTAGATAATTAGGCCTTGCATAATGATATAGCTACAGAAAACTGTAAAGCTGTAAACATTAACTGTCACGACAGTGTTGCATACATAATATGACTGAGATGCCAAAAGGTGTCATAGTGGCCTGATCTCCAAACGTATTTTATGATGATTAATTAATGTGTTCAACTCAAGTCTTTAAATTCGAGATAATAATAGTTTTTTTAATAGATGTATCGTAACAGTGCTTAATTATTGCAGAAGTCTGTACTAAAATTCAGTATGTAAGTAAACTCTGCAATAATTATAATATAAAAAACCATTTAAAAAAAACTGTTGCAAAATTGATAGTGTACTTCAGTCTGTGATATACTGGACCAACATTTTTGTCAAAAATAAACAGGACACTATTTTTATTTATTAACTAACATTTCAACTTGACAGCCACAACTGTTTTCAAAACAACAAAAAGGTGTATACAAAGGTATTTTTTTGACATTCTGTATTTTGAAAGGCAAGCATTTTCTGGGAAAGTGTATAAGGTTATCATTTTGTCTTCATCCGTAACTTCTCCAGTTTTCAATCATCGGTGATATTAAAATACACTGTGTCTTAGTATTAAGTATTTTTAATAATATGTTACTAAAGTTTGTGTAGAAATAAGTAAATGGGATTAAAATTAAGAATTAAGTATAATTTAATTAAAGCGTTGTGATAAATTTATTTATTATGTTTCCATTCAAAACATGCAGTACTATATTAATGAAATCCCGAATGAAAGCATTTCATAGTCATACACAAAAGCCGGCAGCTGCATGCTATTTAAAGTAAGAATGAAAGAAAGCAAGCATTTTCAATGCAATTTTGTTTTTTTACTTACCTAAAGTCTTGTCTCCATTAAATAAATTTCCAAAATAAAAATGATTTTTAGCAATGTCATATGTTAAAACTGGCTTGATATTAGGGTCGAAATATTCTTTTCCATCGTCCTTCTTTATAAGTTTATAATCAAAGTCATAATTCACAACCAAATTATCTAAAAATTAAATAATGTTTATTTTGCTAAATAACTTCTAGTTCCAGTCAAATATCTATCAGATCATTTTTACTTAAAAGCATCTATACAACCATCTATAAATTTCTTTACTATGTATATGAAAACTTCAAACTTTACGTTTTGATAGTTTCGTTTACAGTATCCTGTCAATAGGTTCTTAGTTATTGACTTTCCTTTATTATTTTCTGTTCCTTCTATGATAGATAGAAAATTTATTGGTCCTACATATACAAGAGCATTTACACTGGTCATAAATAAAACAGGACCAGCGATAAGGTCAAATACAATGTAATATGTATATACATATATATATATATATATATATATATATATATATATATATATATATATATATATATATATATATATATGTATATACATATATATATATATATATATATATATATATATATATATATATATATATATATATATATATATATATATATATATATATATATATATGAATAGTGGTGAGAGGTATGAAACTTCTCATATGGTCTGAATGCTACTATCCGACCGACATCCTAGATGTCTCTGTGGCGGATAGCGACTTGCATCACAGCAAGTACCGAGAGCGGCGACCCCTAGCCCAGGTGGACTAAACTAATGTTATTAAATATGAATTGAATGAAACAACTACTCAGCGGGCAAATACCCCGACCTGCATTGAATTACACCTTCAAATCATGATAGATCGATAGCCAATATCATTTGTCAATTCCTAACCAGACATAGATCGATTTCGAACTTATTTGTTCTCTTCAGTATGCCATAGGTTATGGAACAGACAAATGATAGTGGCCAACCTGCTAGTTATATACTAACTAAGGTAAAGTGAATAGTGGTGAGAGGTATGAAACTTCTCATATGGTCTGAATGCTACTATCCGACCGACATCCTAGATGTCTCTGTGGCGGATAGCGACTTGCATCACAGCAAGTACCGAGAGCGGCGACCCCTAGCCCAGGTGGACTAAACTAATGTTATTAAATATGATTTGAATGAAACAACTACTCAGCGGGCAAATACCCCGACCTGCATTGAATTACACCTTCAAATCATGATAGATCGATAGCCAATATCATTTGTCAATTCCTAACCAGACATAGATCGATTTCGAACTTATTTGTTCTCTTCAGTATGCCATAGGTTATGGAACAGACAAATGATAGTGGCCAACCTGCTAGTTATATACTAACTAAGGTAAAGTGAATAGTGGTGAGAGGTATGAAACTTCTCATATGGTCTGAATGCTACTATCCGACCGACATCCTAGATGTCTCTGTGGCGGATAGCGACTTGCATCACAGCAAGTACCGAGAGCGGCGACCCCTAGCCCAGGTGGACTAAACTAATGTTATTAAATATGATTTGAATGAAACAAATAAGTTCGAAATCGATCTATGTCTAGTTAGGAATTGACAAATGATATTGGCTATCGATCTATCATGATTTGAAGGTGTAATTCAATGCAGGTCGGGGTATTTGCCCGCTGAGTAGTTGTTTCATTCTAATCATATTTAATAATATATATATATATATATATATATATATATATATATATATATATATATATATATATATATATATATATATATATATATATATATATATATCATATATATATATATATATATATATATATAAAAGCATTATTTATCAAAAACTACTTATTCCTATATTTAAAACATGCTACCAGAGGAAGTTTAATCTGTTGAGGGTAGAGCATTATAAAACTTGATGCCCCAGAGTATGCAGTACTATGTCTAGTTTTCCTTAGTCTATGATAATTATTATCCAGACTGTTACAGTTTTTTGTTTGATACAGGTGAATTTCATCACTCGTTGTGTATATAATAATAAAAATAATATGATACAAAGAGCTAGATAAAAAGAAATACAGATTAGAATTATAATTTATACCTATTTTTGCCAGTCAAAGGCAGAGTTCAAACATTCTGTCACAGTGATAGAGGTTTGCTCCTCAGGTAAGACTATTCAGGCTTAAATGTGTGAAAAAAAATTATTCATAAAAAATGGGTAATTTAAAATACGTAATTCAAAAACTCATACTTAAGTATATGCATTACATTAATAACTAAAAATTAAATAAATAAATAAGAGATACATACACATAATACATACACCATATGTCAAGATTATTTTAGATATATAACATGCATTGGAAAATATACGTACAGAGCATTGTCAGGATTTTTAATTCGATAAATTCTATTTTACAGTCTCCTCTGTAGTTGTGTTTCAGCAGTCCCTGAGTTTTCTTTCATGATGAAATACCCATAATGACGGGACGTTTTCATTTATAGTAAAGAACTTCTCATATTGATGTGCTGATTTGAATTATCTGGCTGTGCTTATTATTGAAAAATTTTAAAAAGAACACGATAAATTAATCAATTTATTAGTAACAAAGCTAATATTTGGAACACAAATTTAAACCTTATTCAGGATTCAAATAATCTTTACGAAATTTCGTTTGAAAATTTTAGGTTAATTGTTAAAGATAATGTTGTTTCTATCTAGTAAATACTTTACCACCCCTACAGGGAACACTATTTAAATATTTTGGATGCCGTTTATGATCTTAGTGAATACTTATATTCTGACTTATGTCGTGTATAGTTGTGTGAAACTTTAGTAATAAAAAAAGTTTCACACAATTATATTTTTTATTATTATTATTATTGTTATTCGTTACATCTGTAATTTTAGTAAATACTTGTTTTCTGACCTGACGTTGAAAAGAGCTTATATCATATTATTTTTTATTATTCTATTTTATTAATGTGTTTTTGATACAGGCCTTAATATAATTTTTATTGTTGAAGTGAAGATTATAAATACTGTATTGTATAAAGCACCAGTAAATCTCTATCCGTCTACCTATCTATCTCTTGAATTCTTAAAATAATACATTAATTTTCACGACTAGGCATTACATGCCACTGACAATTTAAAAAGAAAAGACATTCAGAAAAATAACATGTTTCGTATAGGCACTTGTAACTGTAAAAAGTTTGAGACAATGATATTTCTAAAATAGTAAATTTCAGGCACAAAATATCTTCTATAGATTCTACATAAAATATTGTACTCTGTCAAGAAATGCAATAATAGGCACTTGAACCATTTGAGATGACAAAGTAAAATGCTGAATGGAACATGTACGTTCTTGATAATATCTAAACTTCTAAACATTTTTCTTCTTTAAAATTTTCCTCTTCTTTATTGAATAACGTCAGACAAATCACAGGAAGTAAGTGTTATAACTATTCTACTATAGTAATTCTGTTGTTTTTTATTACTTCAATTTAATGGATTGTATCGATTACATTTAAATTGTTTGTGCTGAAGAATTGTGTATTATGACGTGCTACTTTTAATTTAGATCTATAAGAAATGCTGATAGTAATTCATTGATTTAATTGAGAAGCGGAGCAGCTTCTTTAACCTACAGTATATTTATTTTCAAGACAGACTGGATGAAAACTGAAAGCTGAGCGTGAATGCTTCTACAAGCAATAAAATCGAGAAAGACGAACTCCGCCTATCAACAGACTTGTAATCAGACGCATCGTGTATAAGAGTGGCAGTTATTTAGTTTCTTTGTTTATATTCGGTCTATCTTGGAAATAAATAGACTTCTATATAATTAAATTTTTATATAACTTATTGTGTGAACACTGTATTGTTCTGCCTATTAATGCTTCTAACGTATTCTTTATATTCTGTAAGATAACTAGGCTTTCTTAGTTTTCTCTTTAAAAAGTTTGTTTAGTTTAAATATGAATGAAATAGTTGATGTCTTCGGGTAATAGTACCATAAACTTACCGCAAGAAATATTTGCTGGCCCATTTCCTTTAATTGGCAGGACTAATATTCTTCCGTCAATTTCATACTGGCCTTCAATAGTTATCCACTTGAATGTTAGTTTTGTGTGAACATGTTTTTTCTCTAAATCGAAACTGAAAATAAAGAAGTACAGAATTACTGCATAAAATTTTTTGCTGATTATTTAAGTTTTCAAAATATTCCATTGGGTATTGCAAACAGAAATAAGTAGGTAAGCGTTTTATAGGAAATATGCATATTTTAAAGATGACGCTATTTCATTTATATGCTGATAAATCGCAGCTCATCATCTGTTATTATATATTAAATGGATTTACATAGTAATTTGTCTTTTATCCTAAACATTTTAAACATATCCATTTTGTGAGAAGAAAACTACATCTTCTAATATAGTTTGAATAATTATGTATTATATATGTAGAACTACATATTCAAAATTTGTATTTATAAATTCTGTAACCTTATTGTATACCCATGCTATATTAATAATGATAATACTGTTATTTTTATCAAATGGAACACACTGTAACATAACACAAAACATACCATATAAATTATATAGCTCTAAATTCATAAGTAGAAGCTGTGTGAGATAGGGTACACTTTGCAAAAGTCATTCCCTAAGACATTGATATCTACCAGACCTGGGGATCGAACCGCAAGGAAACAGTTAGACAATGATTAGTTGTGCTTTTCAGATACACGCTCTAACAAACTGTGGTATCATGACCGGTGGTGCGAAAATGTATTTTTTACTTTGCAATATACTGTCTCGAGTAATAGAGCTTCGAACGGAGAATTGCACTTAGTAGGCCGAATTGGGAGGTACTCTTAGGAATATGATTTTTGAAAAAATTAGAGTTCCTTTAGAGATATTCCAAAGAAATAAACTGGCCTTATTAACAATATTATGTCGAAAAACCATAAAGATCCTAAAAAGAATGGCGATAAATATGTATTTATAATTTATATTTAATAAAAATAATAATTATAGAACTGCACGTACACAAAAACAAGGAATATTCATGTTCTTCGCCTTCTTTTTGTAAGTCTTTTTTCCCAACAAGAGAGTCAATATCCTGTTGGAATAGCTCTTCCAAATAATCCTTATTACTCCATTTGATATCAATTTCTGTCTCTTCTTCTTCCTCTTCCTCTTCCACTTCCCTTTCTTCTTCCTCTTCCTCTTCAGCTCCCTCTTCTTTTTCTCTTCATCTCCCTCTTCCTCTTTCTTTTCCCTATCAATTTTATTTTGCGGGTAACAAAATAACACATTGCTTTTTAGTCAACTGTTAATGTCCCATAAATTTGAACATTTTGTATTCCTTGCGTCAGATACGTGCCTGGTAATTACTTCATTTAATATTTACTATCAGTATTTTTTCCAGTAGTAGAATTGAAAAGAAATCGACTTTGGTAGTCAAAAAGTCTTTTGCACTGCTGTAATTTTTTATGCAGGGAACGTAAATCCTTTTAATTATATTAGGTATTAGCTGATTGTCGATATCCCAGTCATATCCTAGATATTGAAATGTCTAGGTATTTTAAAAATTTAGAGAATAACAGAGAGTTCACAGATTTTACTTTTTCATTTCTTTTAAAAAACCGAATCGCACATGCCTACAACCTTACAGGGCGGAGAACATTTTCTTCTATTGTTTTGGTGTGTGGGGCATTTAAAAATTTGTTGGCTTACCTTTTTTTGATTTTTTTAGTTAATTTACAAAAAATGTTTTTTTCACTATTTTCCACAAATTTCGCAGCCATTTTGATGGCAGGATCAGTTTGTTATTGAGAATATCTTTAAAACTATTCATTGGACTGCAGGTGGATCCAATCTAGCTCCCCGACTACTATTTATTTAGTATAGAAGATCAATGCCTGTTACCATCGTAGAGCAAACATTTTTTTAAATATATTTTTGGCCAAGATGATATATGGATCTGTAGATATGGTTGGGACTGGATAATGAACTAAAAGGCCTTGTTTCCCTTTTCCTAATATAAAATACTTGATTTCTTTAGGATTATTGCGGTGCGGTGCAGTAGATTGGAAAGCTGACAAGATGGAAGTAAACAATAGTTAGCATACAACTAAGGAGGTATATTTCATGCTTTTTAGTTGCCAAATACCTATCCCAATCAATAATCAGCAATAATTCAGCGGTGTCGCCGAGAACGAAACAGTATTACGTCTTAAGTATATGTGAAGCATACGAGGGATATTGCATTGCATTAAGTAGGTAGCCAGTCTTGCTAATAGGCTCATTTAGTGAAATATTACATTTTTTTAATTTTCATAAACCGCGTATACCTATATGGTTTCAAAAAATTTTCGTCTGGACGGAAATTGACTGATATACTTGCATTTGAATAATGAAATGCATTTTTCTCCCGAGCACAACAGAGTGACGTCAGCAGATCCTATCAGTTAAGTTGACCCGCAATAAAACAAATACACAGGATTAGTATATGGCGGACAAATTTAAGGTAACCATGCTCCTTATAAATATTTTAATTACAATATTATGTGCCATTAATGCGATATTAATTATTTAAAAGCAGATTCTTCTCATTTGCCGGAAGTAGAAGCTAATACGCTTTGTCTTTTAAAAAAATCTGTTAGAGGAATAACACTATGCAACCTTTTTAGGATTTTCTGGCAATCAAAGATATGTGGAATAATACCAGGTCTCAATTTAATTGACACATTTTTCATTAACTTGTAATACATTAGGTTTCCATATCTTCTTCAAGCTAAGAATAATTTAAAATTAGGTATTTGTTTCCTATTTATAACTCAATATATTTGCATTAAAATGATCTTCATAACAATGTTCAGTCGTGTTTCTGCCTAAAAGATTGACTACGCATATTTTTTGCCACAACTAAAATGAAACTTTTCATTCGTCAATGATGTTCGATCGTAGTGTTCTTGATTATATTAATTTATTAATGTTTATGTTTAAGTTTTTAGAAGGAGAACCTAATTTAAATAATTCTGAGAGGATGTATCAAAATACACGGAACGTCGACTAGTTAAAACTTGGTTTGTCCTTTCTGCCGACCTTACCCCAACTAATTTAAAAATAAATAAATATCCTATCTGGCGTTGTCACACTATAGCATTTTTGCACTCGAGAACTGGGAATTATACAGTTTTTATAACTTTTTCTTTTATTGTCCATTTTATTACCACTAACAAAATAGTAAACCAAAATACGAAAAAAATTAACCGCTAAACACCATATTAAACTTTCGATTAAATTTTGGTGACTCACAAGCCATCTCTGAGGTCGGAAATTAGTTAACAATCAATATATTGCACACTATAATGTAATATTGGAGTACCACAAATTAGAAAGGTCTTCCGTATCCCTACTTTTTTTTAAGTTTGCAAATATCACATCCATCGAAACTGAACAATCATCTTCGCTGTACACAAATCACCGGTTTGGAATTATAGACATCTATGTTACAATAATAATACCTATGTTACGATTTTTTTTGCCTCAGACACGAAATATTCCCACGATTATTTATGTTACAAAGCCTTATATTTTAATAAAGAAGCAAGATAGAACTGTGAGAGTTAAATTAGGTATTAATGCACATATCATAGAAACTTGGTATACTTTAATTTTAAAACTGACCAAATTGTAACATAGAACTTAATAATTCCAAGCCAGTTAAATGTGTTTACACAATGAATGGGACGAAGGAGGCGTTTCTCGGAAGAAAATATAGAAACTGTGTTGCTCATACAAATGTTCTCACTTGTTGTCTCTGAGCCTTTGTCATCTATACAGGATAGTTGAAAGGTAAGTGCTTTTCTAAACATTGTGTAACATTCACAATTGTCATATTATCCACTGTGGCCAAAGTAGTCGAAAAATGTATGCATTACCGGTCATTTACATATACGCTAGCTTACATATGCCACCCCTGAATTAGTAGGGAATTTGGCCCTGTCTGAATTAACCAGTTATGATAATGGAATACTTTGGGTATAAATAAGTTACTATCATAGTTAATGCTAGTTTTATTTAATTAACGATACAGATATGATCAGTTTTAATTTATATTTCGCTATTAAATTTATTTTTATAAATTAATTAATAAATATTCAGTAGGTAATATTTTAATACGCACTGACCGCGAACAATAAAATAGTATAAATTGATGAAATAATAAGTAAGATAAATAGAAGGATCACTAGACTATAATAGCCTTGCCATTCTTACTTTAGGTCACCGCAATATTAACACAATTAAATCCTTGATATAAACCTGTTTTATGTTACGACTACTTGAATATAATTATAGATAAATGAATGATACGGATAAAAGATGGAATTTACTATCAGCTGTGATCCTAAAGAAGTAAAAAAAATGTCTAAAAGTGGGTAAATTGTAAGTTGCAGTTTGTAGCTTGTGTTTTCAGATAAGCAATAAATCTGGCTATAAAAATTGACAAACAATGCATTTTTAAACTATCATAAATTTTTTCCGCTTTTATTATTTTGTGACAAAAGAATTGCAACAGATTTTGTCATTTTTAGTCATATTAATAACGTGTAATGGATGTACAAGTACCTGATGTGAACTACACTACGATCTGTTTGTTGCTTGAATTTTTCCAAAAATTTTGCCTTCTGCATATTCGATCTACGTATTTCGACTCATATTCATCGACATTACGAGTAATGTTAAGCAAACAGAAGCCACTAAACTTTACCTAAAAGTCTACTATCATCAGAACAATGCGATCAAGGTTGTAGAGTTTTCGGCATCATCTTGAAAAAGAAGGAATTTCAGTGTTTCCGCTGTTCTTGAATTGAAAATGTTACCAATCTGATACAAAATAATTCGTAGCAAGAAGGCCAAATGCAGAAAGTAGTCATTTAAGATTGTCAATGTGTACTCATACCTCATAGATCCTTTCCTATGGGTGTTAACTGCATATTATGCGGAAGGTCGCTTAAGTTTATTCACTTAAGCTACTTCAGTGCTACGGGAACTCCATTCAACAGTGGAAGAACAAAAGTTAATGTAAATAATAATGAACACTTACGTTTTGAAAAATAAGAGGGAATTACGAGAAGATGAAAGCAGCCTGATGAAATGGCAAACTAAATCAACTTCATCGATGGATAGAAGAACTTGAATATCTTTAGATACTTCTTCCGCCATTGAATTTTGATATTGTGTGGCACAATAGTTGAGTGAAAGCCAAGAGGGACTCATATTTTTCTTTACAAAGTTACTAACTTGACAGCAATATCAAACAGTCTTATCCTTTCCCTTGAAACGCCCAGTGCATCCCAAAGCTAATTGAAACGATTATATGCTCCAAGCTAGCAAGAACAACAACGTTGGTGACCACTTCCATTCTGTTTTCATAAGCTTCTTATACAGCACCATAAATTTCAAGGACTTTTCGAATACAGTGTGACCGAATCAAATAAATTTATTCTGTCAATAAAGCCTTGTGTGCATGAGTCACAACAACTTTCCTAGGAAAATTGTGCTTGGAGATGGTTTTAGCTATAAAATTGAAAAGCCTTTATTTGTTTAAATTTACCTTCAAAAATGATTTTCAGTTACGAAGTACGTCTTTGTTCTATTCTATTTTTACACGATAGCCTTTATCTCTCTTGATTGAAAGATTTTTTGTATTATTTCTTTATGTACGCTAAATATATTCTGAAGTCATATTTGAAATTCTGAAGATAAATTCAATTGAAAGTGATGTGTCATGCCGAAGCTGTATCGATTTTATTCCTGTATTTTAGTTAATTGGTTGAGTTTATTTCTTACGATACTTGCAGTTCTTGTATCAGATACGGCATTTATAACAAAATTTCGATTACATTAGTTAAAAAAAAACATGTGGTTAATATTTCTACAATATATATATTATACAATATATATGAAATTTACCGGATTCAAGCAATATTCTTAAAAATACAATCGTTCTTCCGTTGGAGTTTAATATGGAGTAAAACATGTTATTCTATGCATATTTCTACCTATTTCAATAGTCAAAGTGTATTGAAAATCCAATATTGTACAATTTTTGAAATAAAATCCACAAAACCCATTTAACAGAAACACTCCGGAAGTATTACAATTCCCCGGACCTGACAAATTACAAGCCAAGCATCTTATTCCATCTACATATCGAAACGTCGGGTTTTAAAAAAGTTGTTTTCTTTAAAGAAAAGACCTTAATCCCATAACAATTTATAAAAACTATGAATACAGGTCATAAATAAACTTAAGGAAATGTATTTAAGGATTTGTTAAATTATTCAATAAAAGTAGTTATTAATAAAATCAAATAATGGATCTATTTACACATATATTTGTAAGTTTATTATAAAAAGTAGGAGAAAAAATGATATGTATTACACGGGATCAAAGTGCCTCTTCCTCCCTTGGGTGATTACTGCCCGACGCGAAGCCCATCAACGGGAGGAAAAGTGGCACTTTCCTCCCTAGTGATTATCTCTAAATGATGCCAACTTCATTGGTGAAATACGCATCGAATATAGTACCAGTGTCTAGGTGTTTATGAGACTCACTTTAGTGTTAATAGGATATGTAATATTTATTCTAAATTACTTACTCAATTTCCTCAACTTGGGCATTCTCGAGTCCTTTAAGGGTGACATCTTTTAGTTTAATAGATAAATTATCACCGGGATATAAAGATATCAAGTCAATATGAAGTGGTAATAAGCTTGGGTTTTTATACTCCTTGTCACCTAAAAACATGTATTTTAAAATTGAGAATTATAATAGCGTCGATAGAAGGATGTAATTTTTAAAAATTATAGACTAAATATAAAAAGTTACAAATATTTTCATCTCGTATTTCTATTAATATTGGAGACATTTTCCTTCATAACTAACATTAATACCTCATGCATAAAAGTCGCTATATATATTTTTTTTTTGTAAATGGTACATTCGAAAACTCATGGAGTTCGATAGTGAATTTGGTTATTACGTAAACAATCCTTCACACCTAAAACGATAGCAATAAATTTACATAATACACGCATAATTATACGATGCAGATAAAATATCGTTATTTTTAATTATTATTCTATTTGTAATATAAATAATTGGTCTGAAAATATATTTTAAATACATACCTTTGAGTACATATGGCAATGCGTCAATTGCGTGTTCCTTAACACATGCTTTAAAATTTGGATCAGCTCTCTTGCAAGGTTTTATGTAAGACGCTGAAAAATATCATTATTAATTAATATGGAAAACTTAACAGCAATTTTTTCCATCTCTGATTTGAATTATTTGGTGGATAACTTCTTTGGATTCAGCTCCATCAACAATTTTTGTCTTCATGGAATTTATGTACCCCATAATTTTCATGAGAGATGGAAAAACTGGCCGCTAGGAAGCATTTCAGCTATCATTAGTATTTTTTTTACCCGTACCAAAAAAGACAATATCAACTGAACTATTTCAGAAACCGTTGGTCTGTCAAACCTATATTACTCAGTTTTTTTAATATGGACAATCGTATTATTTTATAGGATTAAAACTGCAACGAAGTGATTTTTCTGCTATTAATTTTTCATTATTCTAATACGTAATATGGACCGTTCTTCACTTTGGTACACTCTGTATACAACGATTTGTATTTAATGTTTATCTTTAAACAGTCGTTTCTCAATTGTTTCTTTTTCAGGATAATCTTTACTATCATAATTATTTTACATATGTTGAATACCGCTCGCATAAATCCAAGTAAAAGGAATCTTGTATTATTAGTAGATATATTTCTATTACTTATAAATAATGTACAACATGAACGATTAAGCAATTTAGGTCAAATATTAATCCATGGCCGTTTTAATTATTTTCTTTTTGGAAACATAGTTTCAAAATTATGAGAAAGCGATTCCTAGTCTCTGAATATTTTATAAACATTTGTTTATATTAAATAACGCAGAGAATATGTTTAAACGTATTTCGCCAAGCTTGCTTAGCAAATGTCTGCCTCTCCACAACAGTCGAAATTTTGTTCCTCACGCAGGCGTCACGTAACTTTCTCGCCAACCGTTGGGTACAAAACTGCTCACATCGGCTGATATATTCACTTCTTCGATCCGCCAGCTATAGTTCAACACGCGACAACTCCAGTGTGCTCCGCAAATAATAGTGGTAAGATTCATTCCTGTATTTATCTGATTTTAACCGCTTGTATCCCTATTTCACCGTATTTGTATATTATGTATACCTGTTAATCCGAGCGGTCAGAGACATTCCGGTAGTTACGCGATTCAGTAATTAAAAAAACGCTCCGTGAGAATTCCGTTGTCATTTGATGCTTTTATGTATATCACCGATTGGATTCTAGTGTCACTCGTTGAGGATAGAATCCAATTGCGGTGTAATAGTAAGGAGAACTACTAATCAGATTTTTAATGTCACTCGTTTGAGGATAAAATCTGACCTAGTAGTCCGGGAATTAACATCCGATTACATAAGTCAGCTCGTGTTCGATGCGATAACCCGTAGCTTGAACTTATAAACCGTTACCAACTATATATTTCGATATATATCCAAATCACCATGAATATCTCAAGCTGGATCAATTTATGGACATTTTTATCGTTTGATTTATTTCATCTTTGTTTAATAACGATTAAGGTGCTATCTAGTTAAGACGTCTTTTGGAAACATCCAGTTTTCAATTTAGATTGTATTATGCTAAACACCGATTGGATTCTAGTGTCACTCGTTGAGGATAGAATACAATCCCAGTGTTATAGTTAGGAAACAATACTAGTAAGATTTTTAGTGTCACTCGTTTGAGGATAGAATCTGACCAAGTAGTCAGCGAATTAAAACACGATTGTATCCCAGTAAGGGGAATAAAAGACAACCTAGCTATATAACGCCCGCTAATGTACACACTAGACGCCCTTCGGGATCATCCGGGTTTTTCAGAGTAGGTTTTATGATACTAAACATCGATTGGATTCTAGTGTCACTCGTTGAGGATAGAATTCAATCCCAGTGTTATAGTTAGGAAACATTACATGTCAGATTTTTAGTGTCACTCGTTTGAGGATAGAATCTGACCAAGTGATCCGAGAATTAAAACACGATTGTACCCCAGTAAGGGGAATAAAAGACAACCTAGCTACATAACGCCCACTAAAGTACACACTAGACGCCCTTCGGGATCATCCAGGTTTTTCAGTGTAGGTTTTATAATACTAAACATCGATTAGATTCTAATGTCACTCGTTGAGGATAGAATCCAATCCTAGTGTTACAGTTAGGAAACACTACTAGCCAGATTTTTAGTATCACTCAGTTGAGGATAGAATCTGGCCAAGCAGTCCGCAAGCTAAAATACATTTTCCCTAGTAGGGGACATAAGGGCTAACCTAGCTCTATATTCGCGATTATACATTTCTCAGTAGCCATCAGTCCCTAGATTGATATCCTGCCATAGTGTCACGCTTGTATATCGTAACCACTTGCACCTGGACCGTTTTACACACACCGCCTGCTGTAATACCGCTTCCGCACTAGCCACTTTAGACGCTAGCTAAATACCAGTAGAAAAATAGTAGTTTCCGTAACTTACCCCGCATTTAATATACATGCTTGTATTATCACAGCCTCATGATTGGTTTATAGGCCTGCTTTTTCTGTTGTCTGTATAATTGATTACACTGATTAATATTTATTGTTTTTATTTTATCAGGTCACTCTTAAATAAAATAGAGTAAGTGAAGTTGAAATTCTGTCTTTTATTTCAAGCATAAGTAATAAATCTGGTGATACACCGAGAATCATCAAATAAAAGGTCAAAGTACCACTACTGTACTAAAGGGTACCACAAAGTGACACATTACACAAGTACCATTTTGTACGTCACATAATAAACTAGGTTGAAATAAAAATAAAAGCGGACCTGCTCGCGCCACCAATTTTAGAACGGGATGTAAAACTGTGGGTTCTCTGTACCCACGCTATGAGAACGTTAAGAATTCCTACTTCACAGCTAAGCGGTGGTTTGGCAAAATTTTCAGGTTACTCAGTGCTTACAGAAGCACTGATGAGCTTATTTCCTGGCTTCGGTTATTGGCATTGGTAGCGAAAATAGGCCAACATTAAATAAGTGATTAAAAAAAACACATAAAACCTGTCATTATAAAGAATTTAACTATCGTATTATAGCTCATGAATCAACTTTACTAAATCTTGTTTGACCATAGATATCTCAAAACCTGTTTAAGATAAATGTATCGTATCGTATACTGTTTGGTTTAAAAAACAATTAAAACGTTTATTTTATTTATGAAGAAAGCATAGGTTGTTTCAACTAGAGCTGGAACTTTGATATTAATTCTAGTGTCATTACCGTAGTGATTACAAAATAACTAATTTGGTTACAGATAATTGAAAAGACTTACTCATGTCTAATTTCGCCCAAAGTAAACTTTAAGTTCGCCCAATTAGATTCAGAGATGTAATAATCACATACGCATAATACTGCTGGAGATCACTTATAGAATTTTCGTCACATAAGCACTGCTTTGTGGTGTAGATGAGCAAAATTCGAATTTTCGTTTAATAAGACTTTAACCTTCATGGCAGCTTGAACACAAGGGATCGAATTTGAAAACTGCAGATTTAACTGCGTGGAAATATTTATTACAATAAAAATTCTATTCTAGCCAAATATCTCATCTTGTTTATCGGCTGTGGAGGTTCACCAATTCTTGGGCAAAATTTGTGAAATTTTTTAATGTGTTGTCAAGATTTTAAAAAACCATTTTTGTATTTGCACTAATTTATCGATATCCTAATAACTGCTTTGAATATTATCTGCCTCATGGTGGAAAGTATGAAATAGACAGGTTATGTGCAATAATTTAGCATAAGTCTTTTTAAGCGATGTAGCTGCTTTAATCTTATACGCAGCCACGAATAATAAAGCACTTTGTTACTGTTCTTTCGTAACGTAATTCAGGAAAGAGTTTAAGAAATCTGTGTATATGATTCACAAACGGCAAAGCTCCCGACTGACATGACATTTTACAATATTTATATCACTAACATTCATCGACGGTCATCAAACAATTAATACCTATGATGTGGACTCGTGCCATATTCCTTACGCTGTTATGTGCGATAGAGAATCAATCCCAATGTTCCAGCTTTAATTATAACATGCATATATAATTACTCATAATTAAGTGTTTTAAAAAATATGTTTTTTAAAAATATCGTTTATAACCATATTTGCAATAACTGATTTTTAACTATTATTCTGTTTACGTAGATGCATTCTCTGGAGAAAAAATTAAAACCTATTTACAAGATACAGCGAGTTTGTTACTGACTAAAAACTTAGAACTTTAATAAAACTTGGCATAGTAATGCCAAGGGTAACTTTTGCCATATAAATACTTTTTTGCAAATTGATTGCCACTAACCTATAATATCATTAGAAATAATGCTGTAACGACCTTCAAAATAGATTTATTAACATAAAATTTACAAAACCCTTACGTAAGCATATTATAACAGGTTTTAATAAATAATTTTTACCTTTACATTTTGTTCAATGTATATTACTTAAATGTCAATAGTATAAGAAGTACCTATAGTAATTTTTATGATCTTTGACTACGAGATTGATTTTATTTATCATTTTAACTTCTCAATTTAGGAAATTGTTTGTACTTTAAATTCTATGGAATGATTTTTTTAACCTTACATTTGGCACCGCTATGAAGGTGGTCCCAAATTCTTATTTTTTTTTTAATTTTGTACAGTGGTGTCCTCCTTTAATTACTGGTGAAATATATTTGAAATAAAAATAGTGCTTATATTGATGCATTGAAGCAAATAGTTTTATTAAAAAATATGACACTGATGCAAATTTTGATTATTTTTTTGAATAATTATCAGCACTAACAGTTGAATAGATTAGCCTGTCAGATGGGAAAGAGCAGGTGTCGTAAATACAGCTTTTCTCGACAACAGACTTAATATCAGAAACTAGTGTACCCCGTGCAAGAGTCTGAGATGGTAGTAAAAAATTTGTACCGCGGCCAAATTCATTGCGGCATGCATAAAGTAAGTGCATGGGCAATTCTGCCTTGCATTTAATATTAAGGACCTCTACAGTCTACACCTCATGTGCGTTTACGGTAAGTAAACTAAGGTATTGATGACATCATCCTAACATGCCTCACTGAATCCCTCGGTCTCCAACTATCTACGGTCAATAGTTCTACGCTCAGACTAAGACATAAAAAGTTAATTATAACATAAATATATTGTCAGACTAATACTGTGACTAGACGGAAACAAAACAGAGACAATAACAATGACAAAAAGAAATCACTAATATAACGCATTTAATAACAGGACAATTGACGAAAAAAATACGATAAAGCACCTGGGCGTGACACTAGACAAAAGACTTTCATTCAAACAACACATAACGAACACAATAAACAAAACGTATGGTATGCTGAGTAAACTTTACCCCCCTACTTAACAGATAAAGCATACTCACAACAAACAACAAACTTTTACTTTATTAGACGATAATCGGACCAACATTAACATACGTGTTTGTGTCTTGGAGTCACATATGCGACACGAAACAAATTACTAAGACTAGTAGCTAATACCAATCGTTAATTTAGAGCTACTCATAGACAAGCTGGATTTATGTATTTATGAGACTTCATAACAGAGAAAGCACAAAATTTTTTAACACGAACCTTCAAGCATTTCCAGTAACAAGAAAGTTATAGGACGTTACGACAATATACCACCTTGCACGAAAGACTATCACTCTTCGAAGAACAATGGTGACACGACTGACAGACGGATAAACCACTAAAACGCATAATTCCTCCGTCCACCAGATATCTTAGCCATAACACATCCCCTTGTTACCACCCCTAAAACAGTCACGAAAAAACTTCAAAAGTCAATTTTCTTTAAACAGGTTTTTTAATCAATTTTTCTTTTATGTTATCAGTAGAGACCGCATCTTAGGTAGACATTCCAGTAACGGACTAATAAATTTCCCTCGTGTTATTTTATTGTATATTGCTAATTTCTTGCAAATTACCACAAATTTATATACTTACTTGCGTAATTGACACAGCGATGAAACAAAAAATTATATTTTGAATGTGCGTGTCATGTTACCAATATAAGCTGTATTGTTATCTTTTAAATGTAAAAGATTAGGACATAAACATTGAAAAATTCTATAATAAATTATCCTTCATTAAGTCCCTATGAATTATAGTTGTGGAAACCTATATTGTGACGGGACGTGCGAGGTAAGACGCGACATGTGGACGGGAAATGTATAAAACATGACATCTTCCGTCTCTTACATCGCCTACATTAAAGCGAGAATGATGATTGTTGTGTTTGCTGGCATGCGACCAAGGCATGTAAACTATGCTGTGATACTTCAGGGCCGCACTTAATTTTGTTACCGAATCATTATAGCAGTGCTGATATATTTGTATGTATAATATTATAAGATAAATAATAATTATTTAATATTTGTTTATTTGCTGGCGTGTTTTTGAAAATATTTTAAGAAGGTTATCATGTTGAAGTATGTTATGTAATAGTGTAATATAAGTAATAATTATTTTATATCTGTTAATTTGCTGGTGTGTTATTAAAAATAATTTAAGAAGGTTATCGTGTTGCAGTGCATTGTGTTATAGTGTAATATAAGTAATAATTATTTTACATCTCTTTATTTGCTGGTGTGTTTTTGAAAATAATTTAAGAAGGTATTTGATTTAAAAATGTTTCGACCGTGGGAGGCCGTCTGCATCTTATTGTGTTTGTGAAAATGAAAGGGATAGTGATTACAGTGATAAAGAAAATCAAAGTTCATTAGAGTTTTCAGTAAGAAAAAATCGGTTGATTTGGAACGCGCGAGCGAAACAAATTTACCTTAATGTTTACAATAATCTTTTGAGTAGCAATTTCTTTTAACGGAACGTGATCTCTATTATGAGAAAAATTATAATAAGCACAACTGTTGGAAGTCCTGCAAACGAAAAATTATAAGAAGAAGAAGTATATTATAGTTAATATATTGGAGATATATGGCCACAAAGTGTTGAGATCACCGCCATATTTCTGTATTTTCAACCCGATTGAATTAATTTGGTGTAAATTGAAGAAAAATGTCAGAAAACGAAATGTTTTTCCGAAATTCGATAAAAAAAGTCGTATACTTAATTCAAAATGAAGTGTTGAAAATTAACAAGGAAGATTGGGAAAAAAGAATTAGGAAAGTAATTACAATTAAGGACGATTATTTAAAAATTGCCAAACTTCATATAAATAGTGGAAATAAATTTATTATAAATTTGAATGAGGATAGTAGTTCACCTGAAAATGAAGAAGAGGGTGAGAAGGGTGAGGATTCAGAGAAAGAAGCAAGGTGAGGTGAGGTAAAGTGAAGTGATGTGAAGTGAAGAAGTGAATTTTGTGATCTCAACTGCATTATTTTATTCCGTTTTTGTGCTTTCGTAGTTCAGTGCTTGAGAAACATTCTTTTTCAGGATGTTATTATTTATTAATGTTATTATTTTTTTTCATTTTGAGAAAAATGTCTTTCTGTTTTTATTGTAGTAATAACTTTACTATTAGAAATTATTTTTAGTTGTTTTATTGATAAAAATATTTGTTTCTGTTACTATTTTGAGAGTATATTTTTTGTTTTTATTTTGTTTTAAAGGTTTCTTATACCTTTTTGAATTCTTTATTCTACACTAATATTCCATACCATACCCCTCTTTTCCAGGCAAGAAATGCTCATACCTTTTCGCGGTTCTTGCTGGGTAATAACAATTTATATTAAACGAACTTGAATACTGTAACTGCTGTATGTGTAGTCAATACGTTAAATTCAACATTTTTATTTCAAGTTGATACTTTCTTGTACAATTTTTAAATTGTTGCTAGCTAAACTGAGCAAAAGACAACGCCGAGAAAACCGCGTTTTCATATTTGCACACTACATAGGGAAGCAGCTTCGTTCGAACCTGTACATTTGGAGCAAAAGGGAGAGTACGTACTGCATGTGTTCCTCAAGAATAGAGGTTACAATTCTCATATCTGTTCTATCGACGCATGGCTAGCTGCTGGTGGCAAACTCACGACACGATAGTCAGCCACATTTTGTATCTAGGGTGCAGCACTAACTTGACCAAATGCTCCTCTATGTAATTTTTTCAAAATGAAAGCAGGTATAGATTAAATACTAGATTTTAAAGTTGTTCATGTAAAACATAAAGAACCAATAAATGTTTTAAAATGAAAAGGCCCGTCAGCTTTCTCGATAAACCGTGTTTCTATGCTTACATAAGGCACCGTCTTAGGATTCATCGATGTGCTGCTGATACAAATTTTTCTATATATCAGTTCTGAGTTGAGCATTCAGGCGATTTATCTGAAATTCAGTAACTGACTTTGCTTCAGTACCTCACCAGCCTCCACTCCTGGTGTCGAATACGAGATCAAGTTCATCTACGGCTCTTTATACTGCCTGAATTATCCCACATTCACTTGATTTGTGTAGTTTCATGACGATTTACGAACCACATGCAAGGATTCAATCTCCTAAGAATGTTATATGTCATACCCAGTACTAATCTACATGCATACACTCCAAGCTGTCGCAGAGAGGATCCCTTATTTGTTTCACATCCTGAATTGGATGTTGTTCTACACCCAGGTATGTATAAGTCTCTTCGGCATATTAATTTAGCAGAATGCTTATGTTTGCGAGTTGCACATTTACAAGGAATTCTCCTCATCAAACAAAGCATTATTATTTTTCTTATTATTATTATTATTACTTTCATAATAATTACAAATTCTTATATTTAATGAATTCCCAAAAAAATGGTTATACAATAAATTGTTTAATTTACTTTTAAATTCCATTTTCCTTTAGTAGTAGTATATTGAATCATGAAAATGTGTTAGGATTAGGATTCTGCAATTTCTAATTGGTTGTATTGTTAAGCATTACTATGGTGGGTTTTGTCATTAATTTTGAAACTACAAACTTGAACTTGTAAACGTAAATAAGTTGTCAATTCCGACAGAAGACGTTATCTGTGTTAAATTCGTGGCAGTTACGTTGGCCGTTTGATATCGTGAAATAAGAAATTAAAAAAAGATACAAATGACTCAACTGCCGAAATAGTTCTAGAGTACTGCCAGTCTAGTAAAATACTGTACCATGAATTAGATTAGTATCTGGATTTAGCTGAATATACGGACATACTATAAAAAGTTCCCAGTAACTAAAATACAAAATAGTTATATATTATGAACCAAAAATTAAAAGTGTCATTTTATTTTGTGAGTGGGGAAGTTTATGAACGAGGCGAAGCAAGCAACCCTACAAACAAAATAAAATCGCTTTTAATACGTGTTTCATGCACTATTTTTTCTACGACAGTGATAATAATAATTATAAAATTTATGAAAATATGTTGAATTTGACATTTAGAAATAAATAAACTAAATGTGACAGTTGCCCATGTCAATTTAATAACAATATGTACAGAAGGATGGTCCTTATTTTTCATCTTTCGATTTTTTTAGGTCTCACCCCCTAAAATGCATCCTACTGTTGACATAATAATGTACGTAAAATTTAAGCTCGATCGTATAACGTCAACGTCCAGGATTTTTATTTTTTAATTCTCCACAATTTTATACGTATTTTGTACACACACGTCATACTCTTAAAGACCATAATTTATATACTTGATGAAAACCTGACTGTCTTTCTCATCTCATATGTACTTACAAATTTACTCATTACTAAACCTGGCATTTCGCTATACGTGTACACTAGTATGGGTGTGAGTGGGGGACGACTCACACATGTATTTTTAACTAGCGATCACAAGAGTAAAAATATATTATTAATATTTGTTGTAAATTCCGAAGTTAATCTGTGCCCAGTGCATTTCTTAAGCCAAAATCACTAGGCGACAAAGCTCAAAATTTATGGACTTGCACCGATTTTGAAAGCACAGTTCTAGGGACTGATATTCTAACAAGTGAAATAATCGGCCTGTATTGTGAGTAATACTAGAAGGCACAGGAAAATGATCCGAAGAGTGTTCAATCACTTCATCAATGAATTGTTGCAAATAATCTGAACCAAAAATGTTCTCAACCACCTCTTTTTGTTGCCTCAGTAAAATCTGAAACACTTCGAGACTCTAGGAACATCTTTATTTTTCTATAAATATAATGTTGATCGTCTGAAAGCCTTTGGGATATTTGCATTTAAAATAATTTCATTTCTAACACTGTTTCTGCACCTTTTTGTTGTAACCAACGAGTTATGAATATTTATTTTATCCCTACTCTGACTAGCAGCTGCACTAAACGCTACTTTTCCTCTTGACCCCCCGGGGAATGGAGCAGATTCCATTAAAGTCAACGTTATCATATCTTTTTGACTCTCTTTTTGTAATTTACAAAAGAGTCGAAGGACATCCAACATAAGAGCTGTGTAATAAACTTGATCACTACTTTCTTCCCATTTTTTTAGGAATCCTCGTTCTGTGGTTTTTTCATTACGGTTGCTATATCCGATTGAATTATGGAGTTCCAGTGTATTCTAATACATAGTAAATTTTTCAAGACTGCTTCACAAATATTTGCAAGATATTCAACAAAACGAGCTTCGAAATATTCTGGAAATCGATAGAATTTCGTATTAGATTTGTCTGCAATTTTTTTAATTTCGTCTGTTTGAACTGCTGAACTCCTATAAAATGAAGTAATGGATTTCACATTTGTCCTCCAATGTCTAACTTCTGCTATTCCTGTTTCTACGTCAGAAAATGCTAGATGAGATCTATGTGCCACGCACCATATACAAAGTACATCACTCTGTAGATATTCCTTTAATTTTGCCCAGAGTCCCCTTTTTCCTCCCGTGTTAGCACTTTCACCATCAGTTGTGAGTCCAGTTAACTTCTCTTCAGCAATTTCTTCGATGCCAAGTTTTCGGAAAATAGGAACAACTGAATCCAATAATCCCAGAGCAGTACGCATGTCGGAATGACTCTCGCCCAGAAAAATGTTCACTCTCGCTTTTTCGTTATTTATATAATGAGCGGTAATAAATTTATTGTCAATGGAATGTTTATGAACAGATCCATCAACTTAAATTGAGAAACAATTTGCATGCTTTAGATTTTGAACAACAGTTTCTATAACTACTTCTGCCACTATATCTAACATAGCTCGGTAGATATTGTGATCCCTATAGTGAAATACTGATGCAGGGGGATTAAAAGCTGTGAAAGACTAGATAGTCCCTGTTCACGGTAGGTAGAAATTTGGTTGTTGGCATGCATATTTGCAAGTGATCGAGAAGGCCAAGAGTGTGCAGACAAAGTCATTGTCTTACTATCATTGTGAGCATCAACAGCTGATTTAATTAACATAGACATAATTTCGACTTCGTGAGATTTCAAAATTCTGTTCCATGGATGTTTATTAGAACGAGATAACCAAAGACACTGAGCTTCGTCGAGACGATCTGCAGCTTGATGTGCAGCGCTACTTAAATGATCAACAATCCTTTGTAATTCTTGTGTAACATCAGCTCTTACACCATCGGCCATTGGTACCCGTCCATTATGAGAAAATTTCTTTGCTTCTGAGAGGTGACGATAACGCACTTGTCGCACTTGCCACTATTATAAAGAAACACTGTTCTAAACTATAACTGAAAAAAAAAACGATTTCTGCAGTTAGTAGGTAACTTATTTTGAACACTGTGTACACTGTAGCTTCACTTCGACAAAATTAAGCGAATCCAATTTACACAATCGAATTTTACGAGTTGCCGAGTTGCCGAGTTGCAAGCAAAATATGTGCATGTCACGTCACCCGCTTCCTATTGCTCTTTCTTGGAACTTAGGTATCTTCCTGTACTAGGTACTAGGGTAAAATTTTACGAGCCTTTTTAATATTCAGACTTTTAAAAACTGCACTGCCGGCGCCTCTCATTAAAAATCCATTTGTATTGTGAGAAGGACCGTTCAACGTCGACAGATGTAATTGGCGTATATTTAAAATATGTCTATTTCAAAGACTCCAAATTTATGTCTTATGTAGAAAAATATACTTCTTTACCATTTAAAAGGTCATCTCAGGTGTGACATCTGCCACCCATGGCTCTTGAAAATTCAAAGACAAAAAGTCTATCCTGTGCAAAATTTCAGTCCCTTTGGACGAATAAAAATGTTTAGAAAAAATTCTTTAAAAGATCGAATAGATGTTAAATTTGTAAAGTATAAACCAAAAAGTCCTTACAACTAGTGAAGGGTTGTAGATATCGAAAACATAAATGAAAAGGCACCCCCAAGAAGTCCTTTTGACTTTGGCAGCCTACTATCCTGTGCAAAAATGTCTATCCCTTTGGACTATAGTCCAAATTATATGTGAAATGGATGTTCTCTTCTTTAAAAATAAATATTTCTAAAATTCTGGAACAAAAAAATTAAAATTTCAGTAACTCATCATCTGGGGCAAGTTTTCCGGGATTCCGATTTTTTTTTTAAATTCTGCACACTTTTGTATCCTAAAAGGAAGAAAATGAGGGTCATTTTTCCCAAGTATAGCAAAGAACCACCCTAATACAAGATGCTGGGGAGGAATAGGTTTAGGTGAATAAAATAAACAAAAAGTTCAATAAACATACGGAGATATCATTTTTTGTATTGTTCATGTTCATCCCCTAGTTTACTGTTTTTAGGGATGGTTAAAGTTATTAGTTTACGCAACAAAAGTTTTGGTAAGTGCATCGAATTGATAAGTGCATCAACGATGACGGTGGTACTTTTGAAAATCTAGTTTATTAATTTTTTTCATTAAACAATGTTACAATTTATAAAAAAAAAAATAGTTCTTCCCCTCTGATTTGTTACTATTAGTTCACTTTAACTATTTCAATTAATATTTCCCTAACGGTTGAGATTAGGATCTATCTATGTTTATAGAATTTTTTTATTTATTTAATCATCTGAATGTGTTCCTAAAATATTGTCGGTTACTCCCCTATCACCCTGTATATTAGAATCAATTGTCATTTACATTAATTAATTTTCATTTCTGAGATGACATTCGGTATGGAAATTTAGAAAAAATTAGAAATATTTTTGTATCTTTATAATATCGACAACTTATTCATTGTTTAAACCGAAAACAAATGGATAAAAAATGGTAACAAGGCTAATTTCATGCAGAACATACCTACTAAAGTTACATCTCAGGTAAAAACCACTGTCTAAAGAGCAAGGTCTCGTTTGTTGTTCTTCTCATCTTACAACGCGCTAAAACTATAACTAAATTTTAATTATTTTATACCACCTACGTAATGTTATCTTATTTAAATATCAGTTAACTAGATTTTGGAAATATTATTTAACTGTTTTCATTTTAGTTTTTAAAATCATTTAATTAAAATAAACTAATATAGCAATACAAGGTGTCCCTGAACATCGCTTTGAAACTTCGGGGAATGATTCCTAGTCAAAATATCTGATGTGGCCAGCATATAACTTTCTTATACCCGTATATATCATCTCGATCTAAAAAAACCATTTTATTTAATTCTTCATTTACCTCAATTAAATTTTAATAGAGTACCTTGAAATGTGTTATGAGGTTAAATGTATAAAAAATTTGAGTTTACATCAGCTTTATTTAAGTACTTGAAAGATATGTTTTAATGCTTCAGCATTTGAACATGCTCAAAAATTCCCTGTTACTGCCGAATTTTGTTTGTCGCTTCTTGGATCAGACGCCATAGTAATTCTTCATCATTCACTGAGCGTCCGTACATGTCGATTTCCTAACTCCAGTTTAAAAATTATTTGAAAATCTATGTTGATATGACATGTATGACATGGGGATACACATTCACCACAAATGTTCATTGCTAATTATAACAACTTTGCTAAAAAGTTTAAATTATTACCATGTTCCGCAGAAAACTATCAACCAAAACGATTCCGAGTCTCATAATCAACCACTGTATAAGATTCTGTATTCGTTGTAAAAGATAGACAAGAAGAAGCTGTTCCTGTGCGGTTCGAACAATTTACCTGAATGTTCTTGGTCGGTATGCTAATCTTATAGTTATTCCAGGTTTTCTGTTCTATTAATATGTCATAGTCGACTACCTTCATTACGCCTCGGTATGCAAGATCAGATAAATCGGAAAACTTCCAAAAGAAGTTCGTTCGTAAGAAAACTTATGTATCTCAGAAATGCCGCACTATACAATGTGAGTTGTCTAAACATTCAAGAATAAGAAGCATATCTGCATATTGGTGAAAATGTAATTGGAAACCATTTTGAGCTATTTTCAACCAATGAAAAAACTATTTAAAAAAATGAGAAAACGGAACTGAAGAAAGACGACACTAACTTATGAAAAAATAATCACTAGGTATAATTGTAGTTACGGCAGTACAAAAGCAATTGTAGAGCCGTCAATTTTAAATTAGTAGTCATTATTCCACAATAATTTTGCATGTCCAGAAGTTGGCTACAATCAAACTGTTTGATTCCATTTAGTTAGAACCATGCACTCTTGATAAATTGAGTCAAAACAAAAATTTTAAAAAATGTAAGGTTACATATTTCCTTATGGTGTAAAAATAATAAAATTGACAGTAAGAGGACAGGAAATTTTGACGATATATTGTGAAAGGTTTTATTTTATATCAAAGTTAGAGATATATGCTACACATTTTTAATTTTTAAATTTGCTGCAAGAGGAACTTGTTTAACGTCACTGAATTTAAAAAAATAGATTACTTTTAGTGTAACTTTTTTTAGGGACAATCTTGTTACAGGAAAAGATGCTCAGCTTCAAAGTGCATAAAAGCTAATTCTTTGAAAATTTTCTAGTTATTTGGGTTTGCAACTTCCATTATCCAGCAAACCATACCCTACACGAGGATAATATAAGGCGACTGCTTCGAGGGCGTGTTAGTAGAAAGTTTTATTCTATTTGTCTATTTTAAATAATTAAAAAGAAAGCACATAAATTAAAATATCTCAAAAAGTATTGGGTTTTGCATAATAGATATTATGGTTAAATCAATTGTAAATTAGCTATACAAATATGCCCTCAAAGGAATACGTCACCCTGCCAGTCACCCTTTATAAAGCCAAAACTCTGAAATGTTGAATTTTATCTAAATTTGGAAAAAGTACCTTTTTGCGTAATTTTGGACTAGTCTAATCAGTCTAATTTTCAAGTAAGGCGAAGAAATAGGGGTTGAAGAATCAGCCATTTCAAAACTACTCCTTGAAATTCATTTTGAACAATGAAATTTTGTCAGAATATAATGTCTACATTATTGCAATAAATTACTTTGTCTCTGTAGCGTTTCGGATTTATCAAATGGATTTCACTCTTCCAAAGGGCTGTGTAACTCCACTGAAAAAACAAATGAAAGCAAAATTTTGACAAGAAATTCACGAGTTAAAAACAAAAAAAACGCACTAACAGTATTTGTCACACCGTTGAGGTGCTAGCTTGCATTATTTATCGATGAGGATTTCAAAGTATGTTTAAAATAGACCTATCACTCTTAGATTTCCGTCAATTTTTGTTTCATTAGAAATAATTTCGATATCCTTCAGTATCAAATAAAAAAAATACTTTTTGTAATATTAAGTATACCGTAAATATTAATCAAATAAAATCAAGGAATTGAAATTCTTAGATCTCGCAATTTGTTGAATCTCTGAAATACATTTAAAATTTTAGAAAAATGTTATTTGTGCTATTTAAACAAAGCAATGTGATTATTATAAAACCTTCATCCATACATTTCATTATTTAATCTTTATAAAATATTACTAACACAATTAAAAACAAATGTATAATGAGACATTAACATCTCATATTAGTAAACAAAATAAAATAAAAAACACTTACGAAGATGTCTTGCGTTTCCTGGAAAATATGCAACTGCTAAAACAAAAAGTAATCTGTACATCGCGACTGTAGCACAAACAATGAAATTAAGCTGACGCTGCCTCATGCATGACTTAAATAGTGGATAATATTTTACCATACTTGAGCAAATATTCCCTACTTACAAATATAACTAATTAAAACAAATAAATAATTATTAACGTCTCAGACACCGGTTATAGTGTGTGAGTTATTTACTTGATTGAGGGCAATAAATTAAAATAGGCTACTTTGGACTTTGGTAGGTAAAAAAAGATCTTACCGATTATGGTGTCTATGGTATTTCATTAGAATATGAATTAGAACTCACTTTTTTACACTTTGATAGTATTTTTTTAAGTTGTTAAACTGGTCTAATTAACATAAATTTAAAAAAAGCGTAAAATGTTTTATAAAATAAATTATTGTACACAAATTTGAAGGAGTCAAAAAAATTGTAATTTGATTTAACACTAGAGCTCGAAATTTAGGTACTGATGACGTCAAAATCAGGATTGGCCATAGATTATATGTCAGCGTGTAAAAAAATTCAAGTTTTTCAGTGAATTCCGTTACATCCGAAATTGATAATAGTATTTTATATAACAAGTGGCTAAAATGGTGTTTATTTTACAAGTGGGTCATTTATAGTAAGAGCCGAAGGTGCGTGCTATAAATCACACGAGTAAAAAAAAACACATTTTAGTCTCGAGTTATATACAAAATTTTTTGTATCGCCATTAGAAATCAGAAAACCGTATAATTTTGTAAAAATACGGCAACTTGACAAAGTTACCTTGTCGTAATGATTAAATTCTATTGGTGTTTCGTTTCCATAGAAACCAATAATAAAACAACTAAATATTGAACGATTTAAACGTTGCAATTCTACTTTAATTATTATTTGGACAAAATGAGTGATAGTGAGGAAGATTTTATTCCTGGTACTCCTTTGGAAATCAGGGAGCAAGCAGTTGCTGTAACTTTAGATTTATTACCAGCAAAATCTAGAAAATTGTACGAAAAAGAATATGATTTATTTACGCACTGGTGTAAGCAGAAAATGGTGAGTAACATATCTGAGTCTGTTCTTTTGACTTATCTATCTGAAAAAGCAAAAACTTTAAAAGCTTCAAGTCTCTGGTCCGAGTTTTCAATGCTTAAAGCAGTTTTGAATGTAAAGAATAATGTAAATGTATCCAATTATCAATAAGTAAAAGCTTTTTGAAAAGACAATCCACTGGGTATAGGGCTAAGATCTAAAGTTTTTGACAGAGCAGATGTCGAACGTTTTTTACTAGAAGCACCAGATGAAAAGTTTTTAATGTTGAAAGTTGTATTAATAATGGGATTGGCTGGCGTTTGTCGTCGAGAGCAACTCTACAATATGACCATTTATGACATTGTGAGAAAAGTCTGCATGCTGGTTGTTAAAGTACCTGATTCGAGGACCCACATTGAAACGACTTTTACGGTAATTGGTGAGACAGTTAATGGAAGAAATCCACTAAATATTTATGATAAATATGTAGCTATTCGCCCTACTCATGTGAATCATAAAGAGTTTTTTTTTCAATATCGAGGAGAAAAATGTACGGTATTAATACATTTTCAAAAACACCAAGTATTATAGCTAAATACCTTAACTTAACTAATCCTGAGCAATATACGAGTCACAGCTTTAGGAGAACTTCGGCATCACTATTAGCTGGTTCTGGAGCTGATATTCTTACCTTAAACCTCACACTGTGAAATAAAACTTCTTTATTTCACACTTTTTTTATTTATTTCTCACTTGTCAATAATGACATTGTTTTGATTCATTGAAACTGTCCAACAAATGTCATTTTCGGATATAGCGTTACAAAAAATGTTTTATAAAATAAATTATTGAAGGAATTGAGGGAGTCAAAAAAATTCTAATTTAATTTAAGACAAGAGCTCGGAATTTAAGTACTGATGATCTCAAAACCAGGATTGGCCATAGATTATGTGTCAGCGTGTAAATATATTCAAGTTTTTGAGCAAATTCCGTTATATCTGAAGTTGATAAAGTAGATTTATTATAAACACTCATTCGATCACGACTGGAGGTATTGGGGGATGCAAACCGTAAACTAACAATCACACGTAAGTATTTTTCACCAACAGTTACAACAATAAAAGTATCTGTTCCAAATGTTTTGGAGTTAAACTAGTGTTGGGTCATTTGGGTGTGGGAACTTTTTGAGGACGGTAGGAACTTTCATTTCATCTATATCCACCCATTTTGTCCTTAAGAACCTCTGTCGGTATATATCAAAGGAAGCCCCCAGCATTAATAAATTTAAGTATAATTCGCTTTAATATAAGTTTGCTGAGTCTTTCTATCTATAAACAAAAATTTAGGAAACCATAAGACGGAGTCAATCAAATGTCCTCACGTAATTTTGATATCTCCAAAACACTGACGTAGTTTTCACTAAACACCAGAACACCATATACTGCATTCGCCGCGCGTTTCGCTAATTAAGATGACATCATCTGGAGATGATTTTAATCATCTTCAGATGATGCCAACTTGGTTAGCGAAACGTGCGTCGAGTGCAGTATATGATGTTTTGTGAAAAACAACGGCAGTGTTCAATGGTTCCAACCCATTTTAGGACTAGATATCCAACCATTCACGAGCTTTAAGAAAATATATAGCGTGACGTCACCTCCAAATTTGGTTATTGTAAAAACATAACTTTTCTGTTTGTTGAAATGAAATTCAATTTTATCATGTATAAATTTCTGTTTTTCTATTTGTGAAAGTTTCAGTGTTTAGAATATAATATTGTATCTATATAAAAGCCGTCAATGGGAACTGATACCTCCGTCCGAGCTCTAGATCTTGAGGAATGTCTTTCTAACTTTTAATAAACTGCATATTAATTATTATTAAAATTAAACACCACAGGTAATACAGACATATACAGTGAGGTCCTAAAATCACCCACTCCCTTGCTATTTTTTGAGCCATTTAAAATTTTTCATTGAAATTTGGAGCGACATTCCCAGGCAGGTTACATACCTTTTGAGCCTAAACTCGATTACCAATATTCCAATATGGCGTTTAGACGCAATTTTACATTTTCCTGCAGCGTGATATAGGAGTGTACTGCATATCAAATTAAAGGCCTTTATGTCGCCAATGTTGCTTTAAAATTTTGTGATGATTTCTCAAAGCGTATGGAATTGGCGGCCTAATCATTTTTGCGTATAAAAAAAAGTGATGATAAGACCACCAATTCCATGCTCTTTAAAATATCGTTATGAAGATTTAGAGCAGCGTTGGCGACATAAAGACCTTTAATTTGATATACAATACACCCCTATACTACGACAAAAAAATCCAATATGACGGCTAGACACCATATTGGATTTTCCTACAGCATGGTATAGGAGTGTATTGCACATCAAATTAAATGTCTTGATGTCGCCAATGTCGCTGTAAAATTTCATGACGATTCCTTAAAGAGTATGAAATTGGTGGCCTCTGAAGTCATTGGGCGGCCTAATAATTTTTTTCTTATAAAAACTAGGAAGCTTTGAGTGCAATAAACCAATTATTTCATTCACTTTATGCCAGGTGGCGCCATCTAGCTGAAACCGCATATCATTTTCTGCACCCCAGAATCGACAATTTCGTTTGTTAATTTGTCTTCATTACTGAATACAATTTTATTACAAATGATCTTAGCTATCAAACAAGACTTGAAGGTTTAACTCATCTCAGGTTGGGGCTTTTGTCCACTGAGTAGTTGTTTCCTGTAAAACTTATTCAGTATATAGTTTAGCCCACCAGGGTTAGAGGCCACAGTATTTGGTAATACCTGGTTTGCAGGTCGCTATCAGTTATATCTGACGGGTAGTAGCACTGACCAACAGAGGGATACACTAATCACTCACCATGTCTCATTAGTTCCATTATTTGTGGCATGACAAATAAGCTCTCCTTATTCTAAGAAACTTGTCTTTTAGGAAAGAAAACCGCGGCCAATACGATCCAGCGCTTTATCAAACTGTTTCATTAAACCTAGCTTGACAATCTTTCTGTTTTGATGCAAATGACTCACTTTTACCGTTATTTTCCCCAGGCCAATGTGTTTAATGTATTGGTTCTTTCCTGGCTCTGCTGTCCTATACAAACAGGAAGCGACTAAAATGCCACCAGTATTTCTCATACTATATACTGGTCAGCAAGTGTATAATATTTTCATACGATTCCTTCATGTGAACAGCATAAGCATAAGTTCCATGGATATTTATTTCCGTTGTGACTTCTATCAGATTCAGCTTTGAAGAATCTATCTCCATTTTTCGCAATTGTGTTGCTGTGCCAAGAATGTAGTAAAGAGCCACATCATTTTATATAGATTTGGTCGTTGTGCTTATAGAACAGTTGTTCAAACCTATGTTATATTTTAAGGAAGATACTAACTTTTGTACCTTTCTGTTTAGGATTCCATCTTTTGAATCTTGAAGTTTTGATACACTGAGATCACGAACCAAGTCATTTAATTCTGCCCTTTAATTAAGTGAGATTCAATAAATGTCACGTCGTCTGAAAATCAGAGTCTTATTGAGCTCAGCGAGGTATCTTCTTTATGGAAAATAAGAATGATCTGTTACAAAAAATGGACCCTGATAGAGAAATTCTTACTTCATATTCAAAATTTGCCTCTCCAAAAATATAAGAAACAGCAAAAATTGTGAATTTAACAAAGCTACTGTTGACAGCTGTATTAATCTTAGAAGAATTATTTATATGGTTGATAGATAGATAGATGGATAGGTAGATAGATAGATAGATACTTTAGTTGCTTTATTGTCCAAAGAAATAATCTTGTTGCCAAAGTTGTAAAATAAAAACAATAATAATTGTTTGTCATTAAATTACATATATACATATATGTATACATGTACACATATACAAATATATACATGCATGGATAAATACATTCCTATTTTGGTAAAGCAAATGCTACAACTATACAAATAAATAGTAAAAAAATATAAAACAAAGGAAAACAAATAAACATAGAAACATGAGAGAATATTATTCATAGGTTACACTGTGTCATTGTAGTACTCCCGCAAGTTATAATAGGGTCTGTCAATTAGCAAAAGTTTCACTTATTACCTGAAGAGTTTCAGAGACGATATATTTTTTAAGATTACTGGTAGATGATTATATATTTTCCTACTACTATAAATTATGGATTTTTTTTGTAAGATTTGAAGTAGGAATAGGCAATAGAATATTATCGGCTTGGCGAGTATTATAGTGGCTTTCTGGCGTGTACATCAGATTTTTATTTTTATAACTGATGCACACATTTTCGTGTATAAATATTGAGACTACTGTTAACATCTTGTGAGTTACAAAAAGTGGTTTGCATGGAATTTTGAAATGCGCTTTACAAATATATCTTAGCGATCTCTTTTGTAAGAATAAGGATGCTATTTAGCAGTTGTTGATTGCATGATCTCCAAAATGGAATACCTATGTTAAATGAGCCTTTATTAGGGCAAAGTAGGCTGTTTTTATTGTAGTGTAACTCAGCTCATTACATATTGTGCGAATTGCATAACATCCCGTAGCTAATTTCTTACTTCGTTACATGTTCATTAAAGTTTAATTTATTATCAATATGCAATCCTAGAATCTTTACATGAGTTCTAGTTTCTGGTTTGTTATTTTCTAAGGGAATGTATATTTGTCTCGGTTACATTAAGTGCAAGTAGGTTTGAATCGCACCCATTTTATTACCAAGTGTATGTTGGAGTATATCGTTTCATGTAACATCTCTAAGTTTTTATTGTGCTATAAAATCGTTGTATCATCGGCAAAGAAAGTGAAATGACCAGTTATATTTATAGATGTAAGGTCGTTAATATACAGTAAAAATAGAACTGGGACAATAACGGATCCCTGCGCAACTCCGTAACTTATGTTGACTTCATCAGAGTAGATCTCTAGTGATTTTACTCTTTGTTTGCGATCACTAAGTTGGGATTGAAACCAGAGGAGAGATATCCAAAATTCCGTAACACCGAACTTTCTCAAGCAATCATGTTCACACAGTCAAAAGATTTGGACAAATCACAAAACACAGTTGCAACTGCCTCACCCTCATTCTTTTTGTGTAAAATTCAGTTAAAAAAGTCAAACATAGCATCACCAGTACATTTGTTGCTTTGAAATCCGAATTGATTAATGTTTAGTATTTAATGCATAATAAAGGAACTCATGCAATCGTTTCTTAACAAGTTTTTCAATAATCTTTGAAAGGGTAAATAATAGTGGTAGTAATATACAAGAAAGAAGAAATTAAAAAAGAAAAGTACAACGTTATATCGGTTTGATATTCATGAAATAATTCGACACTAGCAATTTTTTTAACATTCTGTGCCAAATTGTTTTTATACAATTTTTGCCAGATGTGTTTATAAAATTTTATTAATAATCTGTCAATTTTTTGTGTGATTAAAAGAAGTCATCGATCCTGAACAAGGGTAAAGATGGATATATTTTAGATAGGTAGACCGATATACAATCAACAACAAACAGATTGAATTAAAAACATGTTGTTATATTGCAATTTCGTCATTGTACTATAAATACAATTATTCGGTTTTTTCGTATTGCTCTTGGTTCACTATAATACAAAAAACGATTAATAATTAAAAAACAACATTGTAACTGAAAAGTACAACTATGCACCTACTTATAGTGGCATCTTGACCTATCTTCGTCCTGTCTCTTTTAAATTGAAAAAAAAATTCATTTGAATCTGGCACTTAAGCCCATGCGGCGTAGTTTTATCTGGAATAAAATCAATGAAATATTAAACTTGGAAAGTTTATAGAATATTATAATATAAATATACTAATTATACGACCTCGTACCATTGCCACAGGCGCCACAATATGTTTGGAAAGTACCATGCGATTTTTTTTCTGTAGTATGTTTTCTGGTAGTTCCTATGGAAAATATGGTTACTACGAAAATTGAGGAAGGTTTAAATCAATCATAATAAATTGTTTTATCAATTTGTTTTGTCAAATTCTTAGTTTTCATGAAACACCCAAGTAAATTAATAATATATTCATTTCTATAGTAATAGTTTCACAAAATTTTAAATGTATTGATCTGACTTACAGATGGATGTTAAACAGCATGAGTCACTAAAGTTATTTGTTTGTATTCTATGCATCATCCTGCTTATATTATAATTTTATGAAAAAAAATTTAAACCATAATGAATATTAATATGACACAATTAAAAATTCATGTAAATATTCCCATTAGTATGCAATGTTTAAAGTCGGCCCGTTGTAATGCAATCTATCGTGCGTTGGTGAGGGGCAAGGTGTAACTTACAAAGACTTAAGTCTTACGCTATTTTCATTAATAGTTGCTTTCGGTTGTCAACGTACACTTGCATCATTAATGAATCTTCTAATCCTCCGCTGTTTATGTAACCAGGTGTATATATTTTATTTTTGATACTCTAAAAGTTTTAAATAAAGATTGTGTACATGCTCTAGATAAACAAAGCAAAATACACGATAGGCGAAATATTTTATTGAATAATTGAATAATGATTGCTAAACATTTTTTAGGTAACAAAATAAAATATCTATGCAAAAAAAATAATGAATTCTTTATTGATATCTCCAAATTAATAAATTTCTTTTTTTGTTTGACAGTTTTAAAATGTGTGTTAATAAATTTAAAAGTGTAAAATTGTCGTATTTTTTTCTTAAAGCACTTTTTCTAGATATTTTAGAATAATTGTCATACAGCGCTTGTACTCACATGACGGGGCATGGAAATAAAATAGATTAAAATGAAAAGTATTTTTTTTTTGTACAAAAACAATATATCGATTATATCGAGCTGGTAATAATTAAATTTACTACAAATTTCGTGTTGCCTTCTCCTTAATTCTCTTACAACTTGTGCATTTTTTTGGTAACCACAGAAAACGCATCGGAAAATGCAAAAATATGATTTGCATAATTTTTTTATCGAGTAATCTTGTTAATTTAACAGTAATTAAGATGTGTAAATGAGAAATTCGTATATTATATTTTGCACAGATAAAGTTACTTACCATTCAGAATCAGGAGGAAAAGAAAAAAAAAGTCTAAAGTGCTAGTGTACCTTTTATTTCTGCAGTTTTTGTAATAACAAATATGACCTACTTTCTTCTTTGCCGCATCCATCACACCACATTAAAAAACAAACACAAAATAAATACACTCACTACTAAAAGCACAGTAAAATCAATAATCTGGAACGCACTAAATGCACTTAAAGGCCACCGATTAACCGTGCCTAGCGACAATTCGAGATAATCTAGTGATAGCTGGGAACCTCTTAAAATGCGTAGTTCTTGGCGCATATCGTACCTTGACCTTTACCTTCGCCCTATAGATTGAATTACAATGAGTCGGCTTTAGTAATGATATAATAATGGAAAGTATAGAAGATATCCCATTAATAAATGGACAAGCCTTAACTGAATATTCCTGAAATCAAAATAGAGCGATTGTGGCAAATTCACTCTAATAAAATGGTGCTCGTTTTTAAATTACAGGGCGTTAAAGTTTAAGAAATATTTTCTATAATTCGCAACATCTAGCCCATAGCTCTTGAACATTAAAATCCTTATATCTTGAAAACGGTTGGGATTTTCGACTTTGAACAAGTATATCTTTGAATAAGACTTACAGGAAACAACTACTCAGTGGACAAGTGCCCCGACCTGCATTTAATTAAACCTGCAAGTCTTGTTTGGTAGCTAAAATTATTTGTCAAGTCCTCACTAGACATAGACCGATTTCGAACTTGTTATATTCTCGTTAGTATGCCATAAGTAATGGGAAAGAGAAATAATAATAGCAAACCAGGCTAGCCTAAAGCAAACTAAACAAGATAGACATAGTGGGTGATAAGTGTATCCCACTGGTGGTAAGTGTTACTACTCGTCAGACATCATTAATGTCTTAGTGACTGATGGCGACCTGCAAAGCAGGTACCAAGAGCTGTGACCTCTAACCCTGGTGGGCTAAACTATATACTGAAGAAGACTCGCAGAAAACAACTACTCAGAGGACAAAAGCCCCGACCTGCATTAAATTAAACCTGGAAGTCTTATTTGGTAACTAAAATCATTTGTCAAATCCTTACTAGACGTAGACCGGTTTTGAACTTGTTATGTGCTCGTCAGTATGCCATAAGTAATGGAAAGTATAATGGAAGTATATTTTTATTATTCAAAAATAAATAAGGTTCCGTTATTTAAAAATTTCTGTAAACTGAAGAGCAAGAAAATGATGACCATACTTGTTCTTCGATTGGAATACAAATGTTTAATCTTACTCAAATATTCTGTAGCAGATTTTGTTTCAGCTGTATTTCTGTTACTTTTTGTATCTTCAGATCAAGCCTTTTATAGGAAAATCTAACCCAAAATAATATTGTACCGATGTTTTGTGACCTTATCCATTCTCCTAGTATTTTTGAAAAGAGAAATATCGCTTTGGTTCGCTCTCTATTGTGTCGTCTCAAGAAACAAGGATCCTGATGGTAGGGTAAATAATTTTTTTTTGTCCTTCAGTCTGATCGGACTTCAAAGACTTTTTAATTTATTTTAGTCACGCCTACAAATTGGTGTATTTTATGAAAAATTTAGAGTATTATTTTTAACTCGATTTCCTCGACTTTTAGCGCAATTATGCAGCTTCTTACCCTTCAATATAATCATTCCCCAATTATTGGCTTTCAATATCATAAAATTCGTTCACTGTTTCCATTATTTAATACGTTGTGACTGATGAATTTTAAATATAATTTTCCTATTTTTAGAACTTAATTCATTCATCAACGTCACGGTCGGTGACAGTAATTACAATTTATTATTTAATTTTTTAACACAACTTTAATGAAGGAATAATATCTAAAATAAATAACATTATTTACTAATTCATTTTTAACAATTTTGTTTAACATAAATAATATAGAAGAAGAGAAAATTATGAACTACGTCAATACGTAGTTTTCCTAGATCAGTATCTAGGAAAACTAGTTTTTAATGGATCAACATAGTACTTATTAACTCTAATTTACAATAATTTTATTAAAGTGATGAAATAGAAACATAATGATTATGACTTGTATTAGTTTAAAATAATATCTGTTTTAAATTAAATTTTTTTCATTTTTATTAATAAATTATTTTATGTTTATGTTTTAATTATTAATGTTGAAAACAATGATGAAGAAAATAACATGTTATATTTTATGAATATAAAACAATAGTTTATAAAATGGTGCTAAAATTGGTAGTAGCAGTATTTGCCAAAAGTGTAGTGGATTATTCAGAAAAGAATGTTAATTTTAGAATGCCTGGTATAAGAATACTTTACTTAAATAACACAGAATGAAATAAAACTTAATCTTTTTTTTCACAAAATTTTTATTTATATATTTTTTTTACGAAATATGTAAAAAACGTGATAATTGGTTCATTAACACAGTGGTTTCTTCGGTTGTGAGTAGAGGATTGACATTACAATGCTAGATATGGTAAGCCTTCAACTTCAATAAAGTTGTAACAATAATGTAAAAATAATTTTGAATTAATTATAATCGAACATGTTTGCAGGTATCCAACAAAATATATATATATAAACATGTAACTTATTATAATAAATACAATATAGTAAACAGATAAAATGATATAACAAAAGGAATAAATAAAATTAATTGATAATAAACAAATAAAAATAAATATGACTATTTCCTTCACATTCTAAGAACCAATCAAATAGCAAGTTTTTGAAAATTTTGACCAACTTTCAGCGAAAATTGCATTCCAAGTGAAAATTTTACAAAAAATTGCAGCGAAAATTTTTTGACAGTTCTAACAGCCATTTAAATTTTGTAATTTTTTGTCATGTGACACAAATCACCCAGTCATTTCAACATTTAACTGAAAACAATATTCGGGGATGTTTTCAATCACTATGATATCAAAACTTTGATAGCTTCACATTCCAAATAAATTTCAAAATGTCACGTTAAATTTTAATAACTTTACCTTTACCAGCTGTACTTTTAATAAATAAATAATTGATTTGTTGTGTTGCCAGTTATTTGATTTCTTTATCAACAAATTTTCTGCCCGAATATTTGTCTGACATTGACAAATGCCTCATAATTTTGTCAAATTTCTCAAGCATGTTTGTTGGTAACCAAGCAACGTGCTTTCGATTGTCATAAAATTATCTCATGCATTATCAATGTCCTAGGGATATTATAGCTGAAAATTGCACTGGGCTTGACAGCTTAAAACGTCAGTTGAATCAATATAATAATCGAAGATTTTTTCTTTCTTTTTTATTTTCCTGTGAAGATAGCAGACTTATAGAAGCAAAAGGAACATAACTAATTACCTACTTTTCAATTATTTTAGGTTTTTCTATGAAAAATAATAATTTTAAAATTCGATTTTTAAATAAATCCGCTTAAAAATTGTGACACGGGAATTAAAGTATACCCAGCCGTGATTGTAATAATATGACTTGTTAATTCAGTTTATAATAAAAAATATTTCTTGTTCGATGTTTTGTTCTCGAAATAGTCTAATAAATATATTTCGTGTATTAAAAATAACCTGAAAATTCAGCATTCAAAGCATGTTGCCTTTAAAAAACCGCATTCAATCATTTTGGTGTGTTTGACTGAAAAGGTACCCTCGACTGCATCTCGGGCACTTTTTGTCAAATCGCATTAAAATGAACACTAATTTTCGATAATAATTTATGCACTTAATATATTACTGCAGAAAACATAGATTAATGAACAAGTTTAGTAATGGCGAATTATTTGTTTCCAGCTGATTATTTAATATATACCATATCTGAATTTTTTTTTATCTTAATTTCTAAAGACTCTAATAGTGTTAACTTCAATACTTTATTTTCTAAGTGCATGATCTCAAAATTGTCATTAAAACTGTGATTTTCTTCCAGTAGGTGATTAGCATAAGTATAAATTTAATTTCTATTTTTAAAACCTCTTTTATATTCAGGCATCCCTTTATTAAAATTTCTTGTATATTCTGTAAAAAATATATAGATTTTATGAAAATCATAAAACGGTGAAGTTTTATTTCGTCCAGTGTTAACATGGGTTTTCATCAAGTAAACGTCGATTCAATCGACTACTTAAATTATAATTTGTTCGGGGGAAAACATTGTCTACTGTCGTATTTTTGAATGACTGACAACAAATCTCACTGATATATTATTCCCAAATAGAGTGTCTTAAATAATAATTTCACCTGTCTAGCAAATATACTGTAGGACATATAAAGAAAATTTGCCTTGCGTTTCGCCAACCAAATTGGCAGATGATAAGCCTGTAGAGAGATCATAGCCTATTTATACTATTTTCACGATCCGATGAACTATGACCAACTAATCAATAAAGCAGACTTGATATGCTGTTTGCCATTATTTATCCTATTTTTTTTAAAGCATGGTTCAAGACAACATTCGAAAATCTTTACATATTTCAGATAAGACTATAATTTTTGTAATAAAGCGATGGAATTAAAAAATAACATTACATTTGAATTAAAATCATTTGCACTATATATTTAAAGATTTCCTTTAAATAATATAGAACGTAAAGAATGCTTGTGTGATTTTTATAGCAACATGTACGTTTTTATCAATTAATGCCAAAGTTATTTAAAAATTTTTATTACAATATAAAAGATTGAATAAAGTATTAGCCACACAATAGAAGATATTATTCTTCAGAAAATCGTCATTATTGGAGAAAACTCTTTGTCGCAATTAATTATTGTTTGAAAGGAAACTGGCTTTCCTTAACGTTGAATTATATTTGGCTTCACATGCATCTTGAAGTATGGAGTGATATTCTAGCAAATGTCAAATTTCCCTGATGTTTTCAATTATTTTTCAGAAAACACTGCATAAACCATCTCTTTACAACTACTTTTTGGAATTAGATATAAGGATCTAAGCAAAATTATGTTGGACAAACAGTCGATCAATGCAAACTAGTTTAAGAGACATATTATGATTCAAGTCTAGTGTTGTTCAGATTTTAGGTAGTTAGATGATTTAAAAGCTTTGATATCACGAAAATAAAAAAATGATGTCAGTAGCAACAAAAGTCCCTATCTGAAGTAGTCCGCATTATTGGTTGGTTCATTAATATTCTTTCAATCGTGTTTAGGCTTTATACGCTTTTAGGTTTACTTATCGCCAGATTATACTAACTTGGTTGCCGAGGTGCGCGTCGTATGCGGTGTCCAGTGTTTTGGTGTTTGTGAAAACTATTTCAATATCAAATTTATCATAGAGGTTTAATTCACCTTAGGATCGTCGTGTTCATATGCAATAATACAATGTAGTTTCTATACTTATTTGACGAAATAAAAATATGTTACAACATAGCAATGACCTTCACTGTATAAGCCTATGCATCTTATGTCTTATTTTCATCAAGCCTTCAAGGTCAGAATGTTTTAATTCTCCTGAGAATCTTTCTATGCTCACATTGTCTCTTAGGTAAAATTATCTACCCTAACATTGGTCTATTTTCTCCACCATGACCAATCAGCGGCGCTATTAACGCTTGTGTAAACATTGGAACTAATTAATCTGGAAATGTTAGCAAACTCCCACTTTGTCATGGGATATAACGTGCTCACATTGCAAATACACGGGACCCACACTGTTTATATCCAGTTCGAAAGATGTTGGTCCAATTAGGCCCTCATATCCGCTGTACCTTATAGACTTGACCCAGTCTGGATTTTACCTGGATGGAAGTATGCATTATCCCTGACACACTGAAAAAATAAATTTAGTAAATACTACTACTACGTTCGTGATTAGTAATAATCGCGAGTAAATAGTACATTCAGCATGTTCAGTGAAATATTTATTGCTGCTGTTGTTTTGGATACTAGGAAGTCGCCAATTACATAAATTAAATACACATAGGTGTTCCATCCCATGTTAAAATTTATTCCTCAAAAATCTGGACTCCAAACTTTTTATATCGTGAGCAATCTTGTTTAGGACTTTTTTTAGTTTAGAAACTGTAAATATGTTATAACTAGCTGTTTATCCACGACTTTGTACGCGTGGAATTTGGAACAATATATTAAAAGTTTTGTCAGAAAGTACTCCACCGTACAACACCCAACTTTGTGGCCTAGAGAATCTTCTTGTAGACCATATTGGTGGTTCTTTTCTCGGGTGCTAGGATCACCAGGTCGTTGGGTGAGCTCACTCTGGAGTATATATATCACAGGATTCAATTAGAAGAGCTGCCTATGAAGAACTAATCCGAAGGTGCGAAAAATATGTGGAGGTTCGGCAGCGGAATTTTAAACAATTATTAAATTAAAATGGAACATGTTTTTAGTTGATTTTATCTTAGCCATTTTAGTTTATGCAAAGTGTCTTCAATCCAATTAATTGGCATATTACAGTGTTTAGTGTTATTTTCAGTTTATGTGGATATCGAGTAGCAAATGTACTACAAGTTCTTGATGATATTTTACAAGTTGTTGGCTGTTAAAGTAGAAATTATTTCATCAATAAAAATCAGAAAAACTTTATTTTCTATTTTTAGAGGACTTCCAGTCGGGTACATGAACAATTTATCCTACGTTTCGAAAACTCGGACGAAACGTAGGATAAATTGTTCATGTATCTGGCTGGAAGTCCTCTAAAAATAAAAATAGGAAATAAAGTTTTTTCTGTTTTTTATTGAAGAAATAATTTCTACAAGTTCTTGATATTACTTTATCACATTCTCCATAAATTATAAACAAATTCAAAAAGTCTTCGTGGGTGTAATTTAAACGAGGTGACATTTTTTGACATAAAAGAATGGACTGATTACTGATTGTTTCTAATCATGGCTAATTTGATACAATTTTTACTTAAACTTCTTGAATTTCTAAGAAAATCGCAAATATTTCAAAAAGTTGTAACCTAAACCCCCACAAAGGCAATATCAGAAAAAAAGGAATTTAATGGTACATAACTTGAGGTAACAAAAAATACGGTGTTTCGTTTGACTTAAGCAAGTTTTCGCGGTTTGAAGTTTACAAAATGTGACGTTAAAAATGGACCACTTGGTATATCATCATTGAGTTTCTTTAAATTGTGTATCGTAGCTCACCTTATGGTCTTTTTGCATGCCAAAAAGCAAATGAGTATCTTTTACATAAAGAAAGTTATAAAGGTTTTTGTAAACCATCATATCTGTCAAAATTTTTTAAAATGTCATATATCTCTGAAACGGCTGGGTTTAGGCATAGGATATTCTACATGTTTTTGACTCAGAAATACTCTCTTCGAAATCAGTGAGATATACAGGGTGATTCAGCTAAAACTCCCCAGGCCGTTTACTCGGAAACTAAGAAAGCTATTGAATTTCTGTAAACGCCAATAAATAGATACTCCTAATGACTATATACTGAAGTTCAAACAACGTGCTTGCCGATTACGGTATGAGCGTCGCGACGCTGAGAAAAAATGTTTAGGTGACAGGAAGTTTGAAAATATATGATTCTAGTAGTACATTCAATTCTAAGGCTTTTTTTGTCTTACGCACATTTTCGTTTAAATAAGTAGTTTTTAAATTATAACAAATTTTAATGTCAATCGCCCATAATTTTTATAATCGCATTGAAACAAATTAACATAAGTTGACTTTTCATACAATTTGCCAAGTGTCAACAATCTGTCGCTGCAATACAAGTGACGAAAAATTTTTATATTTTGTAATATCCACTTGTAAAAAAAAGGCAATATTATGGTTCAACACAATAATTCCGAAAAACTGGATATGATTATTATTTATGGTGAATGTGGCAGAAACTCAAGAGAGGCTGCAAGGCTTTACAGGCCACGTTACCCAGATCGAAGACAACCAGATCATAAAACGTTTTTAAATTTAAAGAATACAATGCTACAACATGGAAGCCTCGATAAAGGCAAGCGTGAACGTGTACGAAGAATCAGAAATAATCGTAATACGGCGAAAGTTCTACAGTGTGTTGAAAACAATCCTCATATTTCAATAAGTGTTGAAGAGGCCACTGGCATTTAATTTTCCTCTTGTCAAAGAATTCTTTCTGATAACAAATTTCATCCCTATGAAGTGCATCTTGTTCATCATTTGCGTACTGAAGATTCACAAAGAAGATTAGATTTTATCTCCCGCTTATCAATACTGTATGCGCAAGACAATACATTACTACGAAATATTTTATGGAGCGATGAAAGTCGTTTTCACAATAATGGTATGGTAAATAGACATAATTGCCATTATTGGTCAGATGATAATCCAAAATGGACCAGAATAACCCATAACCAAAATGTTTTTGGTATCAATGTGTGGTGTGGCATTTTAAATGGGCATTTAATAGGACCGTATTTATATGACGGTATATTAAATAGCCAGCGATACCTAAATTTCCTGCGTAACAAGCTTTCAGCATTATTAGAGAATGTTCCCATCAATGTGCGGCTTAATATGTGGTTTCAACAAGACGGTGCACCGCCGCACACTGCAAGAATTGGTTCGAATTTTTCGACACTGTTTTTACACAGAAATGGATAGGAGCAAATGGACCACTTCGTTGGCCCGCTCAGTCACCTGATTTATCCCCACCTGATTATTTCTTGTGGGGTTACTTAAAAAATACGGTTTATGAGGAATCAATTAAAGACATGGCTGATTTGTAAAATAAAATTTATGCCAGTTGTGCAGCAATTAGCCGAAACACTTTATTAGCTGCCTGCGAATCAGCACTTAGACGTCGTTATGACATATGCATTTATCGAAAAGGGGAACTTTCGAAAATTTGCTTTAGTTTTATTTCTTTTAAAATCATAAAATTAGAACTTGTGTTTATGTTTTCAGGAATAAATGTTAAGAAAACGTAGTTATTTTATCATTTTAGTGTTGTATTAGTGTTATTAATGGTAACAATAACAATATTATAAGAAATTCTATTCAATGCGATTATAAAAATTATGGGCGTTTGACATTAAAATTTGTTATAATTTAAAAACTACTTATTTAAATGAAAATGTGCGTAAGACAAAAAACCTTTAGAATTTAATGTACTACTAGAATCATACATTTTCAAATTTCCTGTCACCTAAAAATTTTATCTCGGCGTCGCGACGCTCATACCGTAATCGGCAAGCACGTCTTTTGAACTTCAATATATAGTCATTAGGAGTATCTATTTATTGGCGTTTACAGAAATTCAATATTTTTCATAGTTTCCGAGTAATCGGCCTGGGGAGTTTTAGCTGAATCACCCTGTATAGGGTATTCCATTTAAAATAGACAAGTTAGTATCGACTTTCGGTATAACCGGAAGTGCCAGATGCTTGTAATTATTTTAGTTGGATTGACCACACTGCCATTAGTAATTTCCTAAGTTTTCAAAATTTTCTGGTGCGTACTTTTCCCTATATCGATCGATGCAGTTCCTGGTGGGACACTGTATACATAGGTTAGTCTAATAAAAACTTTAAAAAAATGTAGTAAACTTAAATATGTCACTTTGTATTACCTATTTACATAAATATAATAATTAAATAATTAAATTTGTTTACACAATTATTCATTATTAACTAATATATTTTAATTGACGTACTATAGGCTATAATGTGTGCAATAAATTAATATAATAAGAGTTATAAATTATCAAAGCATCTGATAGCATATTTTTTTATAAATATATAATTAGAATTAAATCATTAAATATACTTTTATTCAAGTAAATCATTTAACATACACTATTCAATGATTTTACTGGACAAAATAATAATAATACTCGTAATAAACATCTCTATTGAAACATTTTAAAATAAAACAATATAGATTTATTGGGGTCGAAATAAAATAAGAAGGTTTAGTGTCATATCCCCAAAAAACAACTATGCAGCTACGGACACGTGTTTCGGAGTTATTGCCCCTCATCAGCGTAGCGTAGCTAAAGAATTGGATCTAGGATGGGATAGATCAGGAACAAGAACTAAAACAAAGCTGGAAAGTACAGTACACATTACTCAATTAGTGCCTTCATGTTCCCATGTGCCACAATTGGGGCCATGTGCCACAATTGGGGCCATGTGCCACAATTGGGGCCATGTGCCACAATTGGGGCCTCAATGATAACTCCGAAACACGTGTCCGTAGTTGCATAGTTGTTTTTTGAGGATATGGCACTAAACCTTCTCATTTTAAAATATTTCTTGGGTGAAGCTTAGCATACTATAGGCTATTCTACCACTTAACCCCATGAAAAATGTATACATGTTGTAACCGTTTTAAATATAAACAATTAAATAATCGATATATTTTTTAGAAATAAATGTTTCTGTGTTTTTCTCATAGGCGTTTAATTTATGAGAAATAGAATGAAATTTTTATTCAATACATGTTTTTGTCGCATAACTTGCATTTTTAACACGTTTTTATTAGCTTCACCTGTATGTTTGCTTGCTTGCTTGCTTGCTTGTTTGCTTGTTTGTTTGTTTGTTTGTAACCGACTCTTTGGACTCGATTTTGACCCACTTTAAACGGACAGATTTAATTGAAACTTTGTACACTTACGAAGAACCGGTAACAATACAATAATTTGATAAGTTTATATCATTATCCTGATCAGGATCGCCAGTCCTTTCCTCACGTATCCTCCGCGTGAGAGCAAAGGCTTAATATGTAAGTACATTCGATGATTGTCAGTTAGGTCGGTGGTCGAGCGGGCTAAGGCAGTTGACGCGAAATGACAGACTCCTCGGGCGTGAGTTCAAATCCCATGGCTGAAATAAAAAAATATTTTTTTTTTTTTCAGAAATATCTGTTGGATCATAATATGTTATAATATCAGCATCAATAAGCAATATAAATATGGTTTAAAAAAACTACAAAACACGCTTTCATAGCACATCAAACTAAAAAGTGAAAAATAAATATAGTTTAAAAAAACTAAAAAACACGCTTTTAAAGCACATCAAACTAAAAAAGTGAAAAATAATTATTAATATAAACTGAAAACAATAATGAACGAAAAATACTAGTATTATTGTGAAAAATGCGTGGGGCGCTTTGTGCAATATTTTTCGTATATCGAGCAACCCACGCTTTTTTCACAATAATACTAGTATTTTTCGTTCATTATTGTTTTCAGTTTATATTAATAATTATTTTTCACTTTTTAGTTTGATGTGCTTTAAAAGCGTGTTTTTTAGTTTTTTTAAACTATGTTTATTTAATATGCTTATTCCAAATTTGGCGCGATTTAGGTTAGTTGAAATCTGAAATATTGACGAAAAATTTTAACTAAAAATATGACCACTGGCGTAGACCTCCTTTTTTCTGTAAAACTTCTATGCCTATGCTGCCATCTTAAGAGCAGATGCCGTTTCTACAGAGAGTGCCAAGCAGAGAAAATGAGGGTTAAAGTTTTTCACTAGCCTTTAAGTATTTAGAATATTTTACAAGAAGTAATTGTACTTTTTAAATTAATATTAGTCCAAAAAATTTAAAGGGTTATGGGAAAAACAGCATATGTCAAGAAAACGTAATTTACAGTAGACAAGAAATTGAATATCTTCGTTAAAATAAGATTTTTTAAAATATGGCTTTCACTTGAGTTGGAGGTTTGATTACTAAAGAAAATAATGGCAGGAAATTTTTTTTGTTTGACATGTGTTGTTATTGCATGAAACTAAAATATTAACTATACAAAAAGAAACGATTCTTTATTCAATACTAACACAATAAACAATACACTTTAAAATACATATAAACAAAATATTTTAAGAAGAAAATGAACATTTCAAAGTAGGTACTTAATCATCATCACAGCCACTGCTGTTATCTTCGGGTGGTCTTTTTGCTACAAATGATTTATTAGTACATAAAAATAATATTTTTAAAGGCGGTGTTGCCAATATCTCATAAATTAAATTTTTTTGACATATTTTGTTTTTGCTAGAAACCCTTCAATTATTGTTAGTCATGAAAAATTTTGAAAATATTATAAATTTTAATTTAGAAAAGCAGAAACGGCATTTCCACTCCTTTTTATCTTGGTTATACAAAATGAAAAGGCCGTATGTGCAAAAATACAAGGGGCTTCGTACATATAAATATGTTTACACTTTGTAAATAAAACTACATGACTAAATTAACACTTTATTAATAAATAATAATAATATTGAAAACAAGAAAAACATTAAAAACTTTGCTTTATTCATTTAACTTAAATCTTCTTAGCATTATTTATTTAATTTAAAACAAATTAAGTATACTTTTCTTGGTAAAAGTTCCATTAACATATAGAATGAAATGAAAATATAATAACGCTAAAAATTTGTTTTGCTAATTATTATTTTCTAAAAATAGGGAATATAATAATAATATAATTGTATACTAAAATAAATAATGTGTTTAAATTTTACCTGTAATGGGAAATAGAGGTTTGAAATGACTCTATATGAGCGTCTACTACAACGTAATCTATTTTCTTTTTGGTTGACTGTGTTCATGATCTTGTAGAGGATTTAGTTGGTACCTTGGGGTTTTTGGTTTTTTATAACCAAGTGTGGTCAGAAAGAACGATTTGCACACTTGCATATTTCACCATTCTCATTTTTAAATTTGTATTTAAAGATATTTTAGTTTCTTCCACTGTCAGTAGTTCTCCGTCTTGTATTAAGTCGACTGACTGTAGATATTTAGAATAAATGCCTTTCTTCAAATTATTTGGTAATAATATTAAATTGGTCATTTCAGAGAATACTTGTTCCTCATCCAGGACTTCAGCATTATTCTGATTTGATATTATTGCATTCAGCGCTTGAAAATTAGGTTCGACCTGAATTTAAGGATGCCAAATAAAAAACAATCCTCAGTAATCACTTGAATATTTTCTATATTAGGACTGGTCAAAACCTACTTTCGGGTACTTTGGGTACCATGGAAAGAATTTTCTTTGATCTACTTGACATTTTCGTACACATATTTATCTCATGAAATAAAATTTACAAAATTTTTTTATAATATACCTTTTAACAATCTAAACATCTAGTGAAAAACAGGAAATTTATAATATAAAATTTTCATACGTTAACTAACAACACATTAGGCTGACACTCGAACTTTGCACTGTGATGAATAAATAACATTTATAAACAACACGCAATGCTCGGTGAATTACTGCGCGTCTTTCCTAATAATAAATGCTGTATCTGACTTGTCCTAACAGGAAACGCCGAATTTACGCAGACGCAGCAGCAGTAGTTCCCACTTTTTTTATTAGTAACATGAACATACTGCATATTTTCTTAGGAAAGGAAACAAATTTTGTAGATACGTCAAAATAATATTTAAATTGTTTCTATTTCGTTAAACGATACGGCGTTTCTGTTTGGTAAATAGGTAATTTAGCTTGCCACGAACCTATAAGTAAAATCTCAAAATCCGATTTTTTTGTACCTAGATACGGCATCTGTTCATATGACGGCAGTATGGATGTTTAAGAAAATAAAACGTTTTCAAATTATTCCAAATTTCTTTTGAAAAGAACGTCTCTTTCAAGTTTTTGATATTTTCTTGTGATAAATTGAGTCCAAGTGTTTCGTTGCACGCCTTTGTTTCACATTTTTTTTATAGGTTACTTTTATAAGATTTGTAATCATAGTTATTAAAACTGTCAAATCAATAAAAACATTGTATTACAATTTGCGTCGGTGATTTGACAGTTCTAACACACCAAAAGTTAGTTGTGAAACAACTGTCACTCACAAAAATTTGTATGTTTTACGCAATGTAAAACTACTAGGTAAAGAAAAACCTGATACGTATTTTGCAAAGAACATGTACAGAATATAACACACAAATCATAAAAAAATAATTTCTCATTTGTAACTGTATGGGCAATATTTTGTTGATGGATAGCCGAATTTAAATGTCTTTCACAATCACAATAAAAGTATTAAAATAAATAACAATTAAAATGTAAATGGAAAAAATGGGGAAAAATGTCAAGTTTCCTATAAGGTTACATAGGAATGTCCCGATTTCCCGCAGAGTCCTGCACCTTGCTGCCTTGGTACTGGTTATAGTGGTTGCATATATTGTAGGTATGTAAATAAACACACCATATGATTTTTATGTGATGCGTTTATTTAAATATTTATATTTTTTTATAAGTGCCGGCGGGTCCAAAAAAACAGAAAATATTTCCGGCTCCTGCTGATCACACTCAAACTTTTCTAAAATTTCTAAAAAAATCTTAAAGAAAAATATCTGATGGCCAGCACATAACTTTCTTATACCAGTATATACCATCCTGATCTAAAAAAATAATTCTTATTAGTTCTTCACTTACGTCAATTAACACTGACGTAGTTTTCCACGAAACACCAAAATACTATATACTGCACTCGACATGCGTTTCGCCAGCCAAGTTTGCATCATCTGGAGATAATTAAAACTAAACTTGTGCTAACAATCTACCCTATTTATACCTAAACTATTGTCACGTTTCTCCGAACCGTACCAACCATGATCCACTAACCAGTAAAGCGGATTATTTGGGATAGGCCCTCTGTCACTATTCATACTATTTTTACACTTTATGATTTCCAAACCTTTAAATGCATCCAGCTGTCTAGTATTTGTTACATTCCTAATTAATCTTAAATTGCTAATATCAATTTTATGGTTGTTCTCAAACGTATGTTGGGCTACACTAGACTTACTGTTTTACCATATTTGAGATGTTCTACCATATGCTCTTTGAATCTAGTTTGAATTGTTCGTCATGTCTGTCCAACATATTTTTGATTACAGTCCTTACAGCTAATTTGGTAAATCCCTGACTTTTCGTTTGTTTCAATTTTGTCTATTCGATTGCCTAAAAGTTGTTGTAGTTTGTTTCCCGATGAGTGAACCACTGTCATGCCTACATCTTTAAAAATCTTACCAATACCACGGGTGAATTGAAGATCGAATGGAATGGAATCGATACAAATTTCGCATTTTCTCTTTCATTTTGAAAGGTCGAGGAATTTTGAAGCGACTCTCTAAACGTTCGTTTCGTAATTATTTTATCAATTAAACTTACAGAATATCCATTACTCACAGCTATATTCTAAATCAATGCCTTTTCTTTTTCAAACCTCTCCTTATTGAGGGGGAAGCTTAATAGACGATGGACTAGAAAATTAAAACTCGCCATTGTGTGTTGAGCACAATGGTGAGAGTCCTTAGGGATATATCTTATAGTACTGGTATCTTTTCTGTATATGTCAAATCCTAACTTATTTTTACTATTTTTAATTATTAATACATCTAAAAATGGTAGTTGTCCAGAGCTTTCAGTTTCATATGTGAATTTTATTGACGCGAAATGACTGTTGTTGCTGTTCCTTCATGTTGTTCGAAGAAATTATCATTGAATCGACATGCAAAGTTTAGTGAGTTTAAGATATTCTTTTACTACATCTTGACTGCGATTGTTTAATTCGAGTAGATCCTTAAGGTAGTCCAAGGTCTTTGGTATCGGAGCATTTGGAAACAATGAACAAACGTCAAAGGAGATCAAAATTTCACCTTCTGGCAACTGAATATTTTTCACCTTATTAATGAAATCGTTGGAATTAATCATAGAGAAACTAGGTGGTGCAATAGGTAAATTTTCGAACTCTTCTGTTAACCATTTTGATAGGTGGTAAGTCGGCAATCCAATTGTTAAAAGAATGGGACGTACCGACTTTCCTGGTTTATATATCTTAGGCAAGCAGTACAATCTAGGTACATTTGGGTTAGATACATGTAGTTTACTATTTAAAGTTGGAGTAATAAGTTTGTTGCAGGATTTAAGTACATTTCTTACTTCAGTAACCATTTTTGGTAATAGATTTCTAGAAAGTTTTTATAAACACCATTACTAATCAGATTGTCTACCTTTTTATAATAGTCCTCTTTATCTAAAATAACAACCTTATTGCCCTTTTCAGCTTATAAATAAAAACAATCTTTTTCACGCAACTGTTTGTTAATTTTTCTACCTTTTGCAGATTTTGACCTTTATTTACTTTAGTGACAATATTTGCCGAGATTTGATATCTGCAAGCTTCTCTGACAAATCCTTTAGAGGAATCAGGAAGGTATTGAATTGAACTTTTAACACTTGTAATAATCTCATCTAAAATGTCTTCAGAGGTAAGTAAAGCAAAATTGAATCCCTTATTAAGGAGACTAATTTCTTCTTTGTCAAAAGACTGTGAGGAATGATTTTCTACAACGCTGAGAACTTTTTGAGGAACACTTTCTTTTGAAGTACTACCGATTAATCTTTTGAAATTTTTATTTTGTGACATTTTCTTAATAAATTTCGCGTTAATTGATATAAACATGATCCTCTGAAAGTCACATCATTGTTCATGTTCTAAATTATTTAACTTATAGGTAAGCTTTTTGTAAAGTCCATATGCTTGTAATTCAAGCGTACTTCGTTTACTGTATAGATACTTAATTTCTAAATCCAGCCATTTCTAATTTGCAAACATTGTAAATTTATTTGTGTGAATAGGACAATAACGTTGTTATTTTAGATAAAGTGGACTATTATGAAAGGGTAGACAATCTGATTAGTAATGGTACTTATAAAAAAACTTTCTAGAAATCCATTACCAAAAATGGTTACTGAAGTAAGAAACGTACTTAAATCCTGCAACAACCATATTACGCCAGCTTTAAATAGGAAGTTACATGATCTAACCCAAGTGTACCTAGATTGTACTACTTGCCTAAGATAGATAAACCAGGAAAGTCGGTACGTCCTATTGTTTCAGTTACAGTTAGTGGGTCAACCGTGACGGTTCGGTGAACCGTGACAATAGTTTAGGTATAAATAGGGTAGATTGTTAGCATAAGTTTAGTGCAGTCGAGTGCAGTATATAGTGTTTTGGTGTTTCGTGGAAAACTACGTCAGTGTTATCTTCACATCAAAGGCTCCAAACCACTCCAGGACTACCTCAATTAAATTTTAATAGCGTACCTTGAAATTGATGTATTTTAATAATTTTTTGTTGTTGACACTGATATTATTGTTACGCCACTGGACTGTGTAGACTAGTTAGATGAGACTGGAATTGTAGACGAACGGCCGGGGATATTCTGGATTGCCCTAGATCGTATGAATGGGGGTATAAATAAGACACACGGTGGGCCGAGCCTTAATCTTAAGTTGAACGTGAACGAGTAAAGAAAAAATAAGAAACAGACTTATAAGTGTTCAGTTGTGATTATAGTTAAGACACTAATTAATCTATTGTTATTAATTGTTAATTAGTAAATAAAGTAGTGAATAAGTGTTACCTGGACTTTCAATCAACGAATCTACGAGGATAGGTGTTTGTGTGGATAGCAAACACGTAACATTATTGTAACTAAATTAGACCTTTCAAACGTCAAACTGTTAAATTTATCCTAACCCCATTTTATGAGGCCAAATATGTAAAATATTTCAGTTTACATCAGGTTTATTTAGGTACTTGGAAAATATATTTTATTCGCTTGATATAGTAGACATGAGTTATAATTTTTCAAGAAGAATATATTTTTTTTGTAGTCAAATACAAAAAAGTTTGGGTTCCGTTGACCCCCTTTCAGCTGACCAATTTTGCTCATCACCGAATTGTTCATTGTTGTTGGCCTTTGGAACAGGTGTACCAAATTCGAAAACTTTATCTCAAGAACTGTGGCTGCTATATAATATTTAATTTTTCACACACACACACACACACGCGCACGCACGCACGCACGCACGCACGCACGCACGCACGCCTCCCCTAGGTTGTTTTTCAAACGATTTGTAAAATATTTGCGAAATATTTTTTTCCAGAATCAGGTAGAAAATATAACGACAGATTTTAAAATTTCATCAAGAAATATTGGTTTTCTGTAAAGTTACACCGCTTTGAAATTTTATTTTACAATTGGATTCATTTTTCACTAACTTAGAGAAGGTAGGTTGTGTAGTTCTACAAGGTACAGTTTCTAGTCCTATTTTATTCATATTTTATGTCAATAACCTTTCAAGCTACCTCCTACTGGAATAGTTTTAAGGTTTGCAGATGATACTGTAGTGTATTATATGCCAAGAACTGGCAAATATTGGAAAGAATAATAATTTTTCCATGGAGCTGGACAGTGGCAAGTTATTAACAATAAATTAAAAAATAAACAATATTTTATTTTTTTTTACTTGTACTGTCAAACTTCCCGGATTTCATATTATTTAAATTAAAACACAAAAACACTGATATTGTGCTGCAATCAGTTAAAACAGTAAAATGTTACAATAAATAGTCATCTTAATTGATAAATACACATGTAGACAATTTAGTTGAGTAATTAAGATGCTTTCTAACCAAATTCAAATATTTGAAAACTTTTTTTATACCAAACATTTATTAACTATGTGGTCTAGAGGTAACGTACTTGCCTCGAAACTTCGGGGTCACGGGTTCGATTCCCGGTCGAGGAACTGGGATTTTTATGTGAGAGAGATTAATCGTAGTATACTCGAATATTCGGTGAGTGTCCATTGTCTCTAAATGTGTAGCCCTCTCCCACACAAGGTCATTCCAGACCTTCAGGGATAAAGGAGATTGTAATTTCATGTAGTGTGGTGGTGTTATTATATATGCATTAGTGCAAACTCATCTAACATATGGAATTATTGCAAGGGGGATGTAGTCTAAGAAAACTAGAGATGATTCAAAAATGGTTAATAAAAATAATGTGTAAAGTTTTCAAATAATGATCTCTATAGTGAATCAAAAAGATACTATCAACCAAATTTAAACAATGGATTGATAAACCCAGAACTTTAGTACATGAAATGATTAGATTTAAAAAATGCACCCGAGCATAATATATGTTAAATAATACTCGTAGGATTTCATTTGTGAGGAATGTTGTGAATTATTCTGCTTTTTTTAAGATGCTTACCTTCTATTAGATTATTTACAAACAATAACTAAAATGTTGTACCCATGAGCAGGTTCTCCTTTGTAGGTCTATCTCTTGTTTATAATCTCAATAAACTAACAACACTTTTAATAATATTGTTTCGTCTAATTATATACATAAGCAGGTCCGCGCCTAGCTCTTTTGGTGCCCGTGTGTATCTAGCTCTTTTAGCATCCTTGTGTATTTTAATATATTTCGTCCCCAATTTTCATAACGCTGACACATGGGTAAAGGTGCAGATAAAAAATAAGTAACTGTATCCTGGAATGGGTTGGAACCTTTGATGCGAAGATAAGATTGACGAAACACCAAAACACTATATACTGAACTCGACGCGCGTTTCGCCAACCAAGTTAGCATCATCTGAAGATGATTAAGACTAACCTTATGCTAACAATCTACCCTATTTATACCTAAATTATGTGAACCGTGACCCCCGAACTATGACCCAATAAGCAATAAAGCGGACTACCTAGGATCGGCCCTCTGTCATTATTCATAATATTTTTACACTTTGTGACTTTCAAGCATCCAGTGTCTAGTATTTGTTACATACTTAATTAATTTCAAAATGCTAATATCTATTTTATAGTTGTTCTCAAACATATGTTGGGCAACATTAGACATCTGATCTACTATATTTGAGTTGAGCCATATGCTCTTTGAATCTAGTTTGAATTTATCGTCTAGTTTGTCCAACATACTTTTGATTATAGTCCTTACAGCTAATTTCGTAAATCCCCGATTTTTCTTTTGTTTCAATTTTGTCTTTTGGATTGCCTAAAAATTGTTGTAATTTATTTCCCAGTGAATGAACCACTGTTATACCTATATCTTTAAAAATCTTACCAATACCACGGGTGATTTGAGCATTAAATGGAATCGATACAAATTTCGGATTTTTTTCTTTCATCTTGAAAGGTCGAGGAATTTCGAAGTGACCTCAAATTTTCATTTCCTAATTATTTTATCAATTAAATTTACAGAATATCCAGTGCTCGCAGTTATATAATTAATCAATGTCTTTTCTTTTTCTAATCTCTCCTTATTGAGGGAGAAGCTTAATAGACGATGTACTAGAAAATTAAAACTCGCCATTTTGTGTTGAGCGCAATGGCCTTAGGGATATATCTTAAAGTACTGGTATCTTTTCTGTATATGTCAAATTCTGACTTATCACTATTTCTAATTATTAATACATCTAAAAGTGGTAGTTGTCCAGAGTTTTCAATTTCATGTGTGAATTTAACTGACGCGAATCAACTGTTTAATTTAGAAACAAAGTTGTCAATATCAGTAACTTTTGTGTCAGACACTGCAAAATTGTCATCCACATACCTAAGTCAAGCTCTTGGGAAATACTCGAATTCTTCTTTTGCTTCTGTCTCGAATCTGTTCATGAAGAGACTGGCAATGAATGTTGACAAAGAGTGACTCATTGCTATTCCCTCATGTTGTTCGAAGAAATTATCGTTGAATCGAAAGCAATTTTGTTTCATGTAAAGTTTAGTGACTTAAAGTTATTGTTTTACTACATCCTGACTGAGATTTACTCGAATTAAACAATCTCAGTCAAGATGTAGTAAACTCACTAAACTTTGCATGAAACAAAATTGTTTCATTCAAATATGTATATATGTTTTGGTGTTTTGTGGGAAACTGTGTCAGTGTTAAGTAACTGAATGAAATACATATAATAGATTGCAATTTCTTTTTGTTTTTTTTTATGCCATTATACATTTTATTTGCTAGCTATATTATCTTTTTTTACTTTTGCGATCTTTTGGCGCCCCGCGACACCCCTGCACCATCGCGTACTTTACGATTTTGCCCTTACGTACGACGCATGCCCGTGCATAAGTCAATAAGTTTAGTGGACCAACTATAGTAAATGAAACTAATGATTTTATGCACAAAACTCAATCGGTATTTTCCCTTACAAAAAAAAAATAATAAAACAAAATCAGTATTACAAAATATATCTAATCGTTTCGAGGAATATACAAGGTCAGCAACATTTTCTTTATTCTCATGAGAGAAATTATTAAATATCAAACAAAAAATATGTTATGTAAATGTGGTATTTTGAAACACGAAATTTAATTGTATCAGGAATTTTAACATAATTAATGTCTCTTTAATCCCTAAAATTTTAACGTATCCATGAATGAATAATTAGTAGATTATTTTAATAAAATTCAAGATACCAGAAATTAAAAATAACATTATTGAGTCAGTCGTACTGAACATAATGTGCATATTATCTTTTTTGTAATCCAAGTTTCAGCGTTTTGGAAATAGCCGGGAAAATAATTGTTTAAAAGGATATATGTTATTCTTATCTGTGATAAGTTTTGTAAAAGTTAGTAAATAATAATTAGCAAAAAATTGTCAGCGTTATTATTTTTCATTCCACTCTATATTTTAAACTTTTACCAAGAAGAGGATACCTAATTTGTTTTTGAAACAAAAATATTGTCTAAACGTTATTTGTGGCATTCTCTAAGTTTTTCTTTCCCTCTTTTGGGACTTACTACCACATACCACAATAATTTTTCATTATCTAAAAAATATAGTTAGTTACTGATACTGAGGTATGATAATGGAAAAATAAACCTCTGCACTTGTGACTTTACGTCAAAAGATTAATCAGAGGGTGCTTTTTGACAACTAATATGAGACACAAAATTAATAACATAATTCCCTAATGTTTCGGAAAACAAATCTGTTTACTTTTTCAAAGTTATTATTTTTTTTTTGAATATGTCAAGCATGAAACGACACATATATTATTTGTTTCTGGATTATCCATATATACTTATATATCGTATCGAATTATTACTTACCATAGTATTTTTACATGCATTTTCTTTAGTTTGTATGATAATTTCTTCCACTGACGCTGAACTAAATCGTTTTTGGTTCATTTTTTTAAATTTAAGACAAAACTGATGATTGTCAAAACCAGAAAACACGTCAATGTACAAAAACAAATTACTACAAAATATTCTCAGTAGGTTAATATAATAAGATTATTCTCACTATAATAACAATATAATTGGAAAAAATTAAACACTTGATCAAAAATACTGCTAGACGATTGGAAAATAAAAACATTAAGAAATAATAACATCACGGAAATAGACTAACGTGTGTGGTAAACACGATTTAAATATCTGCGGTCTCATAACCTTCTATTATTGGCTAATATGTAGCCAACATAAATTGCCCACAGCATGGCAGCCTACATGTAGGGGACATTTTATTTATATTGTATCAGAGATCCAGATTATATTAAGAAATTCGTGGTTTCAGTACAATCCTAACTCGACGAGAACGAGCATTACGTCCGAAAATCTTAAATCTGATTCCAACTTCCAACAATAATTTTCTATAATTTCGTCAATGATACCACTCGCATAAAGGTGGTATTAATATTTTGATTACTCACATGGAGTTCTGTTCGATCTCCCAGGAAGATGCAGCTCCATATGATTACGGAGCCCCTCTGTAAACATGGACTTCTTGAATAAATTGTGGATCTACCCTTATATACCCTTATATTAGGAGGTCTCCAGATTCATACCGACCTTGTGTCATTGTGTACGCCAAATCTGCTCTCTTCCGGGACCAAAATTGAATTCTCTGTCAGTTCTTTTTTTCCTGTCACCAAACTAACCAGGGTGCGCGATGAACTGGTTGGAGTATTACTTATCTCATAGGTCTTCTGCAAAGAAGCGATTTAAGATGATCCTCTCACTTACGTAGTTTCCATCGGTAGCAATTAATCTTATCTGAAGAGCGAATAATTTGTTTGCTGGTTAATTCTTGCTTCTCTGATTAATAACTTGACTTCGCGCTCAGACGTTATCCATAGTCTACCTTCCTTGGGTTGACTTCTGACAGATCCACTTAATAAAACTTTTATGAACCTGGCTACCACAATTTCCGCAACATTCAACTGGAGCCACATCAACCTGTCTTGCCGTATTCTAAAGCATTCCAACTGCCTGATTTCGTTCAGCTTTATATAAATGACGCCGACGTTTCTATTCATCATATTATCAAATCACGAATACAAAATTGTTCAACAACAAAATCAATATTCGCTTGCAAAGAAATGTTGTTCAAGTTTTACCTTTTGCTCAAAATATCGATCAGTTTAGTTGGAAAATACTTTTACTTTGAATTGGTTAAATATAAACGCAAATTCAGCAAGTCTTTTATTTTTCAGATATCGGTAAATTTGTAAACAATTATTACTTCTTTTTAATTATTCAAATAGTTAATTGTTAATAGTTAATGAAGTGCATTCCCTACCAGTTCATAGGCTAAATAAATATAGTTTAAAAAAACTAAAAAACACGCTTTTAAAGCACATCAAACTAAAAAGTGAAAAATAATTATTAATATAAACTGAAAACAATAATGAACGAAAAATACTAGTATTATTGTGAAAAAAGCGTGGGTTGCTCGATATACGAAAAATATGGCACAAAGCGCCCCACGCTTTTTTCACAATAATACTAGTATTTTTCGTTCATTGTTGTTTTCAGTTTATATTAATAATTATTTTTCACTTTTTAGTTTGATATGCTTTAAAAGCGTGTTTTTTAGTTTTTTTAAACTATATTTATTTTTCACTTTTTAGTTTGATGTGCTATGAAAGCGTGTTTTGTAGTTTTTTTTAAACTATATTTATATTGCTTATTGATGCTGATATTATAACATATTACGATCCAACAGATATTTCTGAAAAAAAAACATTTTTTTATTTCAGCCATGGGATTTGAACTCACACCCGAGGAGTCCGTCGTTTCGCGTTGACTAAGACTTGCCCGCTCGGCCAACGACCGAACTGAGAATCACGGAATATACTTACAATATTAAGCCTCTTGCTCTCACGCAGAGGATACGTGAGGAAAAGACTGGCGATCCTGATCAGGATAATGATATAAACTTATCAAATTATTGTATTGTTACCGGTTCTTCGTAAGTGTACAAAGTTTCAATTAAATCTGTCCGTTTAAAGTGGGTCAAAATCGAGTCCAAAGAGTCGGTTACAAACAAACAAACAAACATACAAGTGAAGCTAATAAAAGCGTGTTAAAAATAATAACGACATTCTGTAAATTTAGAGCTACACAAAAAGTCAACGCACTTATTTATTAGTATACAAATTTTACACTCTTTTCCACTAAAATTATTTTATGATCCTTAAGTACAACGGAAAAATTCAGGAAATGATTCCTGAACAGATTTTAAGACGAAAGACTCCAATGAAGTTTGTCCTTAATTTCTTCGTTTCGAATATTGATGATTAAAAAAAATATTTTCAGAATATTAATCTTTTTGTAACAGTACAGATAAACAGTTTTGACGATGTTTTTTTGATTATTTCTTCCATTTTGGACTAAATTATTATGATTGCTTAAATTAAACACTTAATTCTGTTTCCAACCAAAACCCTATTTACATCCAAAACGGTTCATCGTATAAGAAAGACTTAAGTGATTCTTTTATAAAAAAGATATTAAAATTCCGCAAGCTTAGTGGTGTGTCACTTTTCTGGGGGGAAACATCAACCAAGAAATCCACCATCCTCATACGTTTCAGAATTAAAGAAAACTTTTTTCTTTTAATCAACACATAATTATCTTCTGAATTTTCTCGATGTGCTTAAGATCACCCTGTATTTTTAAATTTTTTATTAGGTTCTTAAAGGAAATACAATATTGAGATGCTACTGGTATAAAAATAAATTAAAACAATTTCCTCTCGAATTTCTTGATGAAATTATAATTATTAATAATCAACACAAATATTTTGATCGCTGACGTCGAAGTTTTCTGGTAATATTCCGTTTATTTATTCACCTTGGTACATACAAAATGTTTTATTAGTTGGTTGAAGCAATAACAAAAATACAAAATACCATAATAAATAATATTACTGGAAGTCTCTAACATTTGTCGCCTCTTTTTATTTTATATGCCTTTATTAAAGAAATGTTATTTTTGTTGTTATTATCACTAATTTACTAGCTATTTTCTTCTTTCATAAATGATTATGTAAGTCAATATATGTCCCGGATGTTATAACTCAACAAAATTGTGTTACACTGTTACATTTCCGATGTTTGTTTCATCTCAGGATCACCATCCGGTAGCTGTAAATGTCTCTTTGAATTTTTGGATAACGTCTATCCTCTTAGTATTACCAATTCCAGAAAGAGATGAGTTTGTGTCCCAACACCGTGGGTTAGGAGCATATTTGTGTATAGTTTATGAAAAATTGTATTGGAAGATATTTATTTAATACTCAAAATAATTTAAGGCAAATTTTGATGCGCATTTATACGCATTAAGTGGAGAGTTTTCAAAATTAAGAAAGTTCTAGAGTAGAAAGGTCACGTCACCCCGAAAAATCACCTCAAACGCACCCTGTTGCAGTTTTCGGCGTTTTTCTAAGAAACCGTTGGCATCACAAAAAAATGTATGATTATAGAAAATATTCATTATAAAATGTGTTATTTCCAGTTTTTTATTTTAAAATAAAAAACTATAAATAATACATTTTTACTTACATCAGGTTTTTTATATTTTCGTTGTTTCTTCTTGCTACAATGATAATAGTAAATTTATGGTTGTCTGAATTGTGAGACAAATAAGACAAAGGCTAATTCTCTGGAAAAATAATTAAAAATGATAATTTGTGACTGGATTTTTCCAACTTTTTTTTATACATAATGATTGTTCAAATTATTAGTTACATAACAACACGGAGAACCTACTTTAAATGTGTGTACCTTATACCTCTCGTAATTGTTTGTTTTAATTTAATCACCTGTACTGAGTGTCATTTTTGTATGTGTTTTTTTGTATTTTATACATACATTTTTATATTTTTTATAATAATTTTTAAAAAATTCTAATTTATGAATCTTCAAATTCTTTTAAATATCAACTATTAGTTATTTTATAGTAGTGTGTCTGTTTAAGAATATGTTAAAAATTGTCAATTTACCTTTTTTTGTTATCTTTCGTGTACAGTGTCTTGAGGATAATTTAATGGTAATTTTTAAATCTTACCAATTTCAGATACAAAATTTTACTAGAAATCAGAATATTGTGCTAGAATGCATTTTGGAAGTGTTCTTTTATGAAATAAAAAAACAATGTTAACCGAGGCCCACTCTTGCGAAACTAACTTGGACGAAAATGTATTGTTTTGTTATTAAAACATTTTTGACAGTTGAACAATAGGAGTAAAGAAGGATAGTACTCCTCGCCTCCCGCCATCCAAGGTCATCGTCAAAGCTAAGGATATTGGCGCGACAGTTGAACTAAATTAATTATTTTGGTGACAAGCAGAATAAATGTGTGACAGAAGGGACGAGGGCCTGCAGAACATCCTGCCGAATGCCTGAAAAGATGTTTACTACAAATTAACGTTGATTGGTTGAATACAAATTTCCTGTTACTGAAAGCTACCATCGCATCGGTTCCACGGTTCCAGGCGCAAACGATATCATACGCCACCCACTCGCAAGCTGCGGCTTGTTGGACTCGTGTACGTGTAATGATGCTGATTTGTCTGTGGATCTGGTCCACTGATCCCAGCCGCTATACCTGTTCCAAAGTATCAGTTCCAGTATTGGGTTCCCATCTCTATATTCAAACGAAAATTTCTTTTCCAAGTAACAGAGTAGAAATGTGAAAGATTTTATTATACATATTTAAAAATATGTAATAAGGTGAAATACGTCATTTGGAAAGCTCTTTAGAATTTTTTGTATGATATGCGTTTGTCAGATAATGTTCAATATTGTTGTATTATGACCACACAGTCACTTTATTAGTCTAAGCTCAAAGACATCCCTCATGTCAATCGGTAATAATTGCTCGAAATCCATTGCATTTATCGGTCTTTTTTTAGCAAATTTTAGGGAATATTTTTTATCAGTATAAAATTTGTTATGGGACGAACTGTTTCTATGAAAATCGCCGAAAACCATGACTAGGTGCGTTTGGGGTGTTTTTTGGGGGTGAAGCGATCACCTTAGATTACGTTGGAACTATTTTGATTTCACAAATTATTCACATGACGCGTATAATCCATAAGCGACAAAACTTCATTTTTTTCCTCTTCAACTATTTTGGCTTCAATATTAATAGCCTACATATACTGCACTCAACGCGCTGTTAGCTAACCAAGTTGGCATCATCTGGAGAAGATTAAACTTATGGTAACAATATATCATATTTATAAGTAAAGTAGTAAAGTAATAGGACGGACTATTTATTTATACTATTTTTATAATTTGTAACTTTACAAATGTATCCAGCTGTCTAGTATTTGTTACATTCATAATAAATATTAAATTGCTCCTATCTATTTTATAGTTGTCGTCAAACGTATGTTGGGCAACACCAGATGTATTCTACCATATTTGAGCTGAGCCATATGTTCCTTGAATCTAGCTTGAATTGGTCATTTAGTTTGTCCAACAAGCCTTTGATTACAGTCCTTACAGCTAATTTCATAAATCCCAGACTTTTCGTTTGTATAAGTTTTTTATTTTGGATTGCCTAAAAGTTGTTGTAGTTTATTTTTCATTGAATGAATCACTGTTATATCTATATCTTTAGAAATCTTATTAATACCGCGGGTAAATCGAGAATTGTAATGGAATCGATACAAATTTCGGGTTCACTCTTGAAAGATCGAGGAATTTCTACGCGTTTCTTTACATTTACGTTTCCTAATTATTTTATCTACTAAACTTACAGAATATCCATTATGCGCTGCTATATCCTTAAACAATGCTTTTCTTTTTCAAAACTTCTCTTTATTGAGGGGAAAGCTTAATAGCCGATGAGATCGAAAACTAATACTCGACATTTTGTGTTGTGTACTTTATTTGAGGATATTGCATTGCCAATTTTTTAACAACAGTTTTTCTGGTCATTGGATGAAAAGATGTGAACCATTGGCATAGCCTTCTCGATCACTCGATCTTAACCCACTTGATTTCTTTTTCAGAGGACATATTAAAGCAAAAGATTATTGTGCTAAACCAGCTGACGAACATGATGAATAAGTTATTTAATGTCATGGTAACGAACGCCAATTTTAAGGTAATTAAAAAGTAGTTATTTCATTCACTTTGGTAATATGTATATACCTACATTCATTGTAATGTTTAAGATTTCTGGTGAAAAACTGTTTCTATAAAGCAATAGGAAAGGAAGTACCCCAAACATCCATTTAATCATTCCGTAATCGAGTTTTGAACTTCCTAATAAACTAGTTTTGTTGATTATGTGCAAGTCGGAATGAAAATCATCTACAGAATCTACGGAACTAAATGAATTGGTTTTATGGCAAATTAAATACACTGATAGAAAATAAATGGTAAACAAAAATTTATTATCTAAGGATAAAGTAATCATATTGGATACAATAATGACAAAAATTAAAATAACTGGTTACCTTACATCAAATATTTCAAAAATAACCTGTTTTATATAAATATTTCTTCATAAGGAACGTCTGGAATAATTTTTTTAGCAAATTCTAGCGTTATGATCTTAACAGCCTCAGCAATGGTTGATGAAAAATCGTCTTTGATTTCATTTGAGTGCTCGTTTAAAAACTCGTTGGTTCTATCGCCTAAGTAACATAAGAAAATTATTAATTGTGATAGTAATGACTGATTTCATATTAAACATCAAAAGCATGACGTGCTCACTCTAGCCAAGTCTCTGAAATTTCGCTTTTAGTTTATACTCTCATCATCCGCGGCGCTCATGTTCGAATTTTAGTTATCAAAGAACAAAACTTTTTGTGTCTTTTGTTTTCTATTGTTTCATTAACATCACAAATTTTGCAATTTTGTATCGATCATTACTATTAATCAACCAATGTTTGCTCATTTTTTTCTTTAATGTTTTTCAACTGGATTGATGTTTAGTTCTTATTAGTTCCATTCACTGTTTATGATCATTACATTGATTATGGCTTTTCTGTAAGATACACACAAATACAATAACGATCAATAGAAATTGCATCTTCTAAAGAATGGTTAGTGGTATGTACAACTACGTCTACTTTAAATGACCGGAGAGGGCTAATATCCATGTCTGCTCTTGATGACGAAGCAAGCTTATTATTGAAACAGATTAGCTTAAACAGTATTATAGTTACATCATCTTAATACCCACGAGCTATCATGTTTCAATAATAAGCTTAGTTTTCTATCTCCCCAAATAACACATGGATACCAGAGGCCACCAGTCATACTTATTTAATAATAATTTATATTAAAATTCAAAAAGGCAATACTAATTCAATTTATGCAGTTCACTTTAAAAATACACCACTAAAATCATCTTAATTTGTTTAGAATCATGTAGTTTCTTTATGCCTTTACGAAAAGTGGACAGAAGTCGTTGACAATTTTTTGACATATTAATCCACGTAAATGCAAAAATTATGGATCATGATTCATATTTTAATAATAAAATGAACCGGAGTTTTAGGGAAATTGTATTTGTACGTATCAAGTTCAAAAATTCCAACCAAAAAGTTTCACAGTAATCAACGCCGCTGTGGTGAGAGTATGTGCTAAAAACATGTTGTGGCTAAGTCTAGGAGTCTGTCTATATCACCTCCTTTATCTATGGTCAAAAGTATGAATATTTTTAGCTTTAGAAACTTATTTCAATATGTGTAGGTTACAGAGAAAGCACGGAATTTAGTGAATGTTAACAGCTAATCATTATATGAAATTTTTTAACATTAGATTAATCAAGTCAAGTAGCTTGGTATTAGTTTTCTTAACCACCTCTCAAGTCACCGAGGTAACTCCCAGAAATTCCTAGGATTTTGTGTTGAATAAAGAGAGACGAGTCCCTACAGTTTATTGTGGAGACCAAACCACATCTAGGCTATCGACAGTTCCCCATCTTAATTCGAAATAAATTACAAATAAAATTTCTAACTTGCTCCGGAATGGATTCGAATCATCGATATTCGTTACCAATTCAATTCAAAACAAGTTTATTTAAATTAAAATTAAGAACTACAATATATATTGCCCTCGCCGGACATACGGTCCGTTGCGGAACTAGCATCCCAGCGTATGATGGCGACGTGACGGGGCAATTGTTAGGACAGGCGGAAAGGGGCCTCTCCTGGCTAAGAACTAGAAAATGTTAAATAACAATACAATACCTAAAAATAAAACATTTTAAATGATATAACATTAATAGGAACTATAAATCAACGACGCATGTGCCGTTGATGTAAAACATTAAAACAATACAAAAAAAATAAATAAAAAAAAAAATGAACTGTAAAAGATTTGTGTATATAAATTTAGAATTTTGATGATGCTATGAAGATCCAAACCGCGAAAAAAAATCTTCGCCTCTAAATAATACAGAACTGTGGAGCGGGAATGTTTTTGGGTATGTTTAATGATATTTGTTGCATAAAATAATATGTCGAAATTTGCTGATGGTTAGTTTATAATACGGAATAAACTTTGTGAGGAATTTTGATAACAAAACGAACAAAGAAGAAAAAAGGTGAAAAAAATTTTGAATTTTGGTGCCCCTTTTATAGTGTAGGCGGTCCTCCCATTTTGTGAGAGGAGCGTGGTCCAAAGTTGTTGTACGAAAATTGGTAACGTTTGATACGGTAATTAGTGTTTTAATCGAAATGTCGCGTTATTCTTCCTTATTTGTGTATTGTCTGCTATTAGTGGACAATCAGAGAGTTAAAATTCGTAAAATTTGTGTGAGGTATCTCTCCACTATATGATGGCGTTACAAATCTGTCGTAATTTCTTAAGGGGGATATATCTTGTTTAGTTACTTATGAGACGAAGGAATTTGTCTTCCTGTACCTGCAATTTGTGTAACGTCGTGGCGCTCGCAGAATACCACGCCGGCAGGCGGCGCAGCATGTACTTGGAGCTGGTCTCACTATCATCGTGTAAATTAATTTTTTATTATCCCTGTTTAGTCTGATATTCCACTCCATCAGGAGGTATAGACTTCTAGACAGGGAATAGACTTTACATATCTCTCGTTAATGTGTTTTCCAAAATAAAGACCTTTATCCAAAGTTACGCCTAAATATTTTACGTTTTGTATCGTCACTATTTGTTTGCCCTCCATCGAAATAGGTGTAATTATTTTATTATTTAATCTTATTCCAGTGAAAATAGTAGCCTCCGACTTGGCGACGTTTACCTTCACCTTCCATTTGACTTAGTACTCCGACTTCCACACCCTGTGCACCTTTATCAGCTGCTCAGCGACATGAGCATCGTGACTGTGGCAGTACATAGAGGTATCGTCTGTCTACATCGCAAGCTTGATGTTCGGAAACTGCGGAAAGTCATCATAGACGATCCTGACAATCTGCTGAGTCATGCAACGTCCCTTCTTGAAACCGAACTAAAAATCGTCGTTAATTTTAAGATCGTCCTAACGGTATTTAGCCACTTCAGGACGACCTTTTCGACCAGTTTAGATATAGCCGATAGTAAAGATATCGGACGGTACCAAGTAAATAGCTATAAGCACTTTATCCATTCGGCTACCATGCCCTTAAATTTTTATAAATTACTTAACGACTTTGAAACCAAATTTATAAAAAATTCGCTACTTGACAACTTGTTATTCCATCGTTATTATTTGATTTGATATCAAGCAATTTTAAACTACTTGACATTACGTGATAAGGAACTAATTATGTTCTAAAAGTTCATGCGCACATTTTGTTACAAGATGCAGATTTCCCAGAGCTGACTAAAGCGGATGTGATTGCATAGAATAGGCCACTGTGAGTAGTAGTGTGATGTGAGAAAGTTGAAATCTGTACACTACGAGAAAGCAATAAAAGAGAAAGAGAATCGTTTCAGAGCAGCTGATGAGAATGCGCATTAGAAGAAAGTTTAACTAAACATTTCGAGATAATCCATGAATCGCCACTAAAAAAAAGTAGTAGTAGCAGAAAGGAAAATGTTACAGATTATTTCATACTTGAGAAATGAGTACGAAAAAAGACTAAAGGAAAATGCACTCTGCATAAAAACAAATCCATGATTTAAAAAATTAAAAATTGTGGAACATTTTCATTAAAACATACTAAAGTCTAGAAAATATTTTTTTGGAAACGTAGAAATATCAACTACTTCTGCAAGAATAAGCACCAGTAAGGTTGGTATCATAAGATGGCTCAGAGGAAGTACTCCTGTCTGGTCGGGGAAAGAAAACTCTCGGAGAGAATATGATTCTGCATTCCATTAACAATCAAGCATAAAATGAAATAAATAATTTAGTGCATGGCAAATTTTTGTGATCGTTTGCATCCGCACCTACTTATTGGGAGAAATATTCTATTCCTAGTATATGATTTCTCAGAAAGCTGGCGACTTATCGGCAATAACCTCCATTGCCGCGGGGGCCTTCTTTCACCGGCTGGACAGTATAAATGAAGAATACATCACTAGAATTTTCGACTAAGAAAATTATTTGCAATTAGCATTCAAGCGTCAAAAGTGAAACATTAACAGAAAATCAACAAAGGGTATGTTGTTTTAAACTTAGACACGCGACTTAAAGCATTTTCTAATACAAATAGGGGAAAATACTTGCTTTGCTGACGGATGCAGTCAAACATTTTGAAGAAATTTTCAAAAAAATATATTTTCGGTCCGGTCCGCTACTACTACTCGCATCATCCTCAAATCCATATGAAAATAGTGGCTGTAGCGAATTGACATCGATCTACCAAGTTTATTTCAGAAATCTCCTGTCAATCGGAAAGATTAAATAAAATAGACAAAACCTGACTGATCCACCAGCTGACAGTTCAGAAGGTATTCTTGAATGGAGCAAAAGACACCAAAGCGTTTTTCCAAGCTTAGTCGCAATAGCAAAAGATTTTTTATAAACGCCAGTAGATCATGTTGAAAGGCCGTTTTCCAGGGCTACACGAACTGTTACAAAAACCCGTAAAAGTTTAGGCAACAAATCTATTAGCAACTTTATTTGTCTTAACACTTGGCCTTAGCGAACGATGGCATTAAACACTTCTTTTAAATATTATACAGGGTGTACCGAAACTACTGTGCAATATTTTACCAGCTGCTTCTACGGCCAGAAATAGGAAAAAAAGTTTATATAAACATTGATCGAAAAATGCTTCCTAAGGGAGCTACAGGTCTCTAAAGTGGGCCCCTGAACAAGGTTTTTATCGAATATCTTCAGAACCACTCAAAGTCAAATATTCAAAATTTACACAGCTGCTACACTTCTTATGTGTAATAAGATGAAATAGGAATAATTCGAAAATTTTATTCAGGGCTGTCCCAAACTGGGAGGTTGTGGGGTTGAAATAGCCCCAACTTTTTGTATGTAACTTTTTTCTATTTTTGATGGTGAAATATTAGAGTTTTATACGTAAAAGACATCGATAAAATGCACCGTTTTTGAATAATATCGACTTGAAAATTTAAAATTTAACTAATTTTATTCGTTTTTTAAATTTTATAACATATGGAGCAAAATAAATTGTACCAGATGAGTTTTGTCTATTATTTCATGTCCATATAAAGTACATACTAATATTCTTATTTCGTTGCTTGAAAAATAGGTGAAAAATATTTTGTTATGAATAACTCGGACGAAACTATCATACTCAATATGAACAAAAATCATCCAGTAATCTTTTTATATCAACAAAATTAAATATAAATTTTATATAGTTTTATTGTAACAGCTATTCAAACAAATTTCCATTTTCTTAGATACAGACTCGCTCGACGTCTAAAGTCTGAGAAGCCCGTAAAGTCTTGAATGTATTTCTTCTTAATTCATTTCCGGCCTGATTTATTCTTTGACGTAGTTCTTCCTGTGTATTTACTTCAGTGGTGTAAACCAAATCCTTCATATAACCCTAAAAGTAAAAATCTAATGGGTTTAGATCCAGTGAATGAGGTGGCCAAGCTATAGGACTACCTCGACCTTATACACCTGCCTGGAAAATTTTGATGTAACCAAGTTCGAACATTGCGCCCAAAATGGGCAGGCGCGCCGTCATGTTGAAAATGCATATTTTGTCGAACCTCGTGTCGAACATTCAACGGTAATAAATCGATACGGTCGTTTTGAAGGAAGTTTAAATAGTTTTCTGCATAAAGACGATTGGGGAATTCTATTGGGCCAATTAGTTGATCCCCAATGATTCCTGCCCATAAATTCACCGAAAATCTCTGTTGGAAATTTATGCGCCGAACAACTCGTGGATTTCCATCCGACAAATGATGCATATTGTGAATATTAAAAGCTCCGTTCCTAGTGAACATTGCCTTATCAGTCCATAATATGCTAGGAAGAATATTTCTGTTCGCTAATATCCATTGACAAAACCGGAGTTGTGGTAAAAAATCTGCCTCCGTTAAATATTGCACGCGTCTAAAATGGTATGTGTGTATTCCTTGCATTACCGTCATTCTTCCTATCTGAAATTAATAATTAAGATAAATAATTATCTAGGTACTTACATTTTTTATTAACTATTGAACGAGATATGTTGACAATTTCTGAAATTCTTCGAATGCTTATTTGTGGATCATTTTCTAAATGATTCAAAACTATATCCATACGATGATTTCCTTGTGGCCTTCCTGCGCCTCGAGACCTTTTAGAATCCCTATGGTCTGCCAAATTACGGTGAAGAACTGCAAATATCGACGTCCAGGTACTCTACGATTGGGAAATCTTCGTCGGTATTCCCTTACTGCGGCTAATGCACTACCATTGCAAAAACCGTACACAAAATGCATGTCAGTCATTTCCCTATCTGTAAATCTTGGCATTTTAATTCGACTTAATGAAAATCGTGATTAAAGGCGCACAAATGAAATAACTGATAGAAATGGAGTCAAAACGTTCTTTTTTTCCGATACACGTTCTTAGGATTTTCATATAACTGCTCATACAAATTTATTAACCTTGTTGAGAGCTCTAACATCAAATTATATCATAGCGGCATGAAGCATTCTTTTTTTATTCATGGCCTACTATTAATAAAATATTAGTTTAGATTCCCAATACCTATCTCATACCATGTTATAAAATTTTCAGGTCGATATTATTCAAAAACGGTGCATTTTATCGAAGTTCATCAAGAGTACCTTTGTTTCGTATAAAACTCTAAAATTTCATATTCTACCATCACAAATAGAAAAAAGTTACATGCAAAAAAAGGTGGGGTTATTTTAAGCCCACAGACCCCCAGTTTGGGACAGCCCTGGATAAAATTTTCGAATTATTTCCATTTCGTCTTATTACTCCTAAGAAGAGTAGCGTCTGTGTACATTTTCAATATTTGACTTAGAGTGGTTTTAGAGACATTCGATAAAAACCTTTCTCAGGTTCCCACCTGTAGCTCCCTTAGGAAGCATCAATGTTATATGCACTTTTTTTCCTATTTCTGGCCGTAGAAGTAGCTGGTAAAATATTGCACACTAATTTCGGGACATCCTGTATATTACTGAAGATACGCACTGGAAAATAGGTTTTATTATTTTATTTAATACTTAAGGACCATGTCAGAGCACGCTGTTATACACTATAAATAGTTTATTTGTATGTCTTACTTCTATATTATTTCTTGTTTTAAAATTTCAGATTTGAATCCTGAAGTGTGTTGGAACATTTGATGTGAATATAACGCTGACGTAGTTTGCCACAAAATACCAAAAGACCATATACTGCACTCGACGCGAGATTCGCCAACCAAGTTGGGATCATCTGGAGATGATTAAAACTAACCTTATGCTAACAATGTATCCTATTTATACCTAAACCATTGCTACAGTTCGGTGAACCGTGACTCACTAACCAATAGAGCGGACTATATGAGATTGATCCTCTGTCACTATTCATACTATTATTACACTTTGTAATTTCCAAGCTTTGAAATGGATCCAGCTGTCTAGTATTTGTTACCTTCCTGATAAATCTTATACTGCAGATATCTATTTTATGGCTGTTTTCAAAAGCATGTTGTGCAACACAAGACTTAATTCTGTAATTTTGATTCAATGATAATTTCTTCGACCAACATGAAGGAACTCTTTGTCACTATTCATTGTCAGTCTCTTTATGAACAGATTCGAAACGGAAGGAAAAGAAGAATTCGAGTATTTCCCCAGGGTTTGGCTTAGGTATGTGGATGATATTCTTGCAGTGTTTGATACTAAATCACTGATATTGACAACTTTCTTTCTAAATTAAAAAGTCATTTCGCATCAGTTAAATTCACATATGAAATTGAAAACTCTGGACAACTATCATGTATTAATAATAATTAGAAACAGTGAAAATTAGTTAGAATTTGACATATACAGAAAAGATACCAGTTCTCTAAAGTATATCCCTAAGGACTCTTACCATTGTGCTCAACACAAAATAGCGAGTTAGAATTTTCTAATTCATCACCTATTAAGCTTCCCCTCAATAAAGAGAGGTTGGAAAAATAAAAAGAATTGATTAAAGATGTAGCTGCAAGTAATAGATATTCTAAAAGTTTAATTGATAAAATAATTAGGAAAAGACACTTTGAAATCCCTCGAGCAATCAAAATGAAAGAGAACGTACGAAATTTGTATCGCTTCCATACGATCCTCGATTCACCCGTGGTTCACTCCTTCTGAATTATGACTACTCCCCACTGAAAATTTTAAATTAGGAAGGGGACCATGCAGCACCTCGTTGGAAAGGGATTTTGATGCTCCATTCAGCAGTATACAGTTTTTTAAGTTTGAAAATTTAAAATTTTGTGAATGTCTTGTAAACTCCGTTGAGGTATTTTTTGCTAAATTATTGGTTTTAAAGAAAAATCAAAACTGATCTGTTGTTGTTTTTTAAAGATTTTATTATAAAGTTGTACCCACTTCAACCTTTTACATGAAATGATGCGCAGAATCTCAAATAATATTAAGAATATATTTCCAATTTATTTAAAGGTATTTCCAATTTACTTTATAATTAAATTAAATGTTCAAAATGACTGCCAGTCGCCTCTTGACAATAAGCAAGGTGATCTTTGAATTCTCGGATAACATGTTGTATGACCTTAGGGCTTATTTTGTGAATTTTTTCGGTTATCCTCTTGTTCAAATCTGCAATATTGTCTGGTTGATTAACGTACACTCGATTATAAATAGCCCCATAAAAGTAATAAAAAGGGGTCAAATCGGGAGACTCAGGTGGCCATTCAATAGTTCCACGTCTTCCAATCCACCTGCTAGAGAAACTTCGTTTAAATAATTTTTCACTCTACGTGAATAATGTGGTGGAGCTCCATCTTGTTGGTACCAAATAGACCTGCCTATTTCATTTGGGTAATTAACATTAGAAAAAAGTGTTTTTAATGCAGGCAAAAGTTTATAAAAAAATCTGGATGAACATCACCGTTAACTGTGCTTTGAAACTTTAATTATTAATGATATCAGCTCAAACGTTCACTTTTTTAGGAAATTATGTGTGAGCCTCCATCATCCAATGAGGATGTTCTTTGTTCCAATATCGACAGTTCTGGCGGTTTACCGTTCCGTTTAATTAAAATGTGACTTCATCAGAAAAAAACAGTTCTGTTTATAAACTACAAATCTGCTAACATTCTGTTCATCATTAATTTACAAAATTCTTGCCTTCGATCAGGATCATCCTCATTTAACTCCTGAACCAACTTAACATTTCATCTTTCTTTAAAACTCGCAAAATCGATGATTTACTTACATTATAGCCGGCACCAAGGTGTCTAGTTGGTTTATGCGGATTTTTCTCAATCTCTACCAGTGCATCTAATTGTTTTTCCTCGTCAAATTGAGAAATTATGCCTGGTTTCTTACATTTCAAGTTTCACTAAATATGTTTTCTATTTCACTGACTGTAGACTGTGATAATTATTGACCAGGGTATTTATTATTAAACATTTCATAAACTGTCTCTTGAGTTCTTGTTTTGTTACCGCATCCAATCAAATTAGAATATCTGTTCTCTGAGTTTCGGATAAATGAGCCATAATATAGTTGAATAAATAAAGAAATCTTATTAATACACTGATACGTATGAGTAACTTAGAATGAAGTGACAGTAACTGGAAAGAAAAATATTCTATGGCCCACTTGATACTGTGATTAGTGACCCCTCCTGTGATGTTACGTCTATTGACGTTAATGTCTTGCATAGTTTTACCATCAGTGTTAGTGATATTAGAAGAGCAGTAGTGAAAATGAAAACCAACTTTACGATGGGTGTTGATCATATCCCGGCATTTTTGATTAAAGACTGTATTAGCTGCTTCCAAGAACCGTTATGTAAGATTTTTAATTTAATCATAAATAAGGGTATATTTCCAAATTGTTGGAAATTGTCAAAAATATGTCCAGTATTTAAGTCAGGTGGTAAATCTAGCATTAATAATTATAGACCTATTGCATTAATTCCAAATATTGCAAAACTTTTTGAGTGCATTTTGTCATTTGTTGTTTATAACCATATTTGCAGACAGATATGCCTTAGTCAACATGGTTTCATTAGAGGTCGGTCTACCTTGACAAATATAGGCAACTTTGTCCAATTTGTGTCACAAGCTCTTGATGATAGATTTCAAGTTGACGTAATTTTCCCCGATTTCACTAAGGCATTTGATCAGGTACACCATGGTATTATTATAAATAAAGTTCGACAGTTTTGATTATGTGAAAATTTAACACAACTGTTTTATTCCTTGTTAACTGATAGAAAAAACTATGTAGAATACAAAGGTTTCAAATCTGGTATATATTGTGCGACAAGCGGGGTAACGCAGGGATCCAACTTAGGTCCACTTATGTTTTTAATGTTTGTCAACGGCATTGAGAAGTCTATAAATTCTCATATGTTTCTCTATGCTGATGATTTTAAAATAGTAAGAGTAATAAAGAGTGAGCAAGATTGCCATACATTACAGGATGATATTAATTCCCTGTACGCTTGGTGTTCACAGAATAAATTAGGTTTGAACATTAATAAGTGTGAAGCAATGACGTTCTCAAGGAAAAAAAACATGTTAGAATATAATTACAAAATAGGTGACTCTATTCTGCAACGATGTCATCAGAAAAAAAGATCTAGGTATAATATTAGACCCTGAATTATCGTTTATTCCCACTATAAATATATTAATAGTCATTGCCTAAAAATGCTAGGTTTTATAATCAGGAACACTAAACAGTTCACAAGTATTGAATATCTCAAGATATTATATTTCTCCTTTGTCAGAAATCGATTGGAGTACTGTAGTGTTGCTTGGTCTCCGTACTATAATGTTCATATTATGATGCTCGAGCGTATACAACGTAAGTTTTGCAAATACTTGTATTTCATAAAGCATAAAAGATACCCCGAGCAGAATTATAGTTAGAGGGCTTTATTAAATGAATTTGAAATCGAACCATTATTCGTGCGGCGTAAAGTAACGAACATTACCTACTTGTACAAAATTATCCATGGTCAAATTGATAACCCTCAATTCTTAGATCAGGTGGATATTAATATACCTAGATTTGGAACTAGACAGCCTTCAATCTTTATTTATGATACACCCCACACCAATCAGCACATGAATTCACCATTACCTTCTATGTCTAGACAATACAATGAATTGCAGAATTTTGTTGATATATTTTGTGATAATTTTACGAATTTTCTCGTTCGTTTAAAGAAGCTGTTTTAACTAATTCTGCATTTTGATCTTGACTATTGTTGATTACGCCGTTCATGTATGTTATTTAATATTATTCGTATCTCCATCATTTAATGTTTTTTTTTTACTTAAACTTTTGTTAAATATTAGCTTTTATTTTTTGTGTAATGTCCTTTGAGCATATCCTGTATTTAGACAGCTGTGTCTGTCGCACTTCTATTTTCTATTTTTTTTATTTTTTTTTTATAGATTTTTGCTGCGCTAAATTATATTTGTAATGAAATATTGTAATTTGCTATGTTTTTGTATCCTATTTATGGACAGTTTTGTCTGTTGGATTTCAATAAAAATTATTATTATTATTGTTATTATTATTATTATTTTTTAAGGCACAGTTATTGGTGTTATTCTTTAGATTTCTTGACTACTTTAAAAAACTTTAAAAATAACAACAGATCAGTTTTAATTTTTCTTCAGGGTCATTAATTTAGAACAAAATACCTGAACTAAGTTTACAAGACATTCATAAAATTTTACATTTTCATAATTAATTTTCTTAGTAATTAATGCCCCAAATTCAAAAAACTTTATACTGCTGAAGAGAGAATTAAAATCCCTTTCGAATGGTGCTGCACGATCCACTTTCTAATTTAAAAATTTTGGTGTGCTAGTTATAATTCAGAGGGGGTGAACGCGGGGGTATTATATTCATGCCAAAGAAATGGTAATTTCAAATTAAAATGAATAGTGATAGAGGGTCAATCCCATATAGCCAGTTCTATTAATTGAGTCATGGTACCGCAGAAATAGCTAAGGTGTAAATATGATAAACTGTAAGCAAAAGGTTACTTCTAGTCATCTCCATATGATGCTAACTTGGTTGGTGAAATACGCGTCGAGTGCAATATTTGATGTTTTGGTATTTTGTGGAAAACTACGTCAATGTTTTCAGATCTGATTATAAGTTTTGGTTTCGTAAATAAAAAATTCTTTAATGCAAGACTAATTCCTTTATTTCTATTAATCAATTAATTCTATAGTATATTACAATGTAATTTTAACCACTTTAAGGTTCGACTGATACTGGCATGACCAGTTTAGTCAAAAATCAAGTAGTCTTGAAGAACTACTTGATTTTTCAAATGCTTGATAATATAACTACTTGACTCAACTTGACATTATTTGACTTGAACTTGACTTGATTTCAAGTCAATTGTTTTGTTTAATTTTTATTAAGAACAAACAAATCTATAATAGTGACTGCTGAACTTAACTGATTCTTTGCTTTCGTTGTAATCAATATATATTTTAAATGACATTTTACAGATTATTTATTCTCTTTTCAATTATTTTCTGATAGTTTTTTTTTTTTTTGGGAGGGGATGATTTCGGTCAGGTATAACTAATTTTATTATTTTTTTTTCTGACGTTTCGGTTTATTACACCATCATCAGAGAAACTACTAATTATTAGGTATTTGTTTTAAATTTTGTTACATGTTATTAGATTTTCTGTTTTAACGCAACTAACTTTTTACATCTTACCGATTCAAAATAATAATTCTTGAAATAAGAGGTGCGTTAAAACAGACAATCCAATAACATGTAACCAAATTTAAAAGAAATACCTAATAATTAATAGTTTCTCTGATGATGGTGTAATAAACCGAAACGTTAGAAAAAATTGTAAAATTAGTTATACCTGACCGAAATCCCCCCCCGCCCCAAACTATCAGATATTATTTGATATTAACGGTCAAGAAAAGAAAAATATATATACTTTTCAATTATTAAAGATACCTAATAAAATCGTACCAAATTTTACAGAAAGAAAATTAGCAACGATCAATTTTGATATAATGAACACTTATGAAATACAAGAAAATTTACTAGTAACAAAAGCTGAGCTTACCTAAATTCTTATCTCCATTGAATAGATTGTCGAATTTGAAACTAATTTTATCTGCAGTATATGTGGCAACTGGTGCAAGACTCTCAGGATCCATATATTCCTTTCCCTTTTTGATTATTAGTTTATAGGGGGAAGAAAACTCCACGTGCACATTTTCTAAAAAATAAAAAATCATTTGTTGAAATGTCTTTTAAGTTTCATTAACCGTTTCAATCCTGACTTTACTTTCTCTCTTTTTTAATATTATATATATATATGCCTTAACGGTGCCAAAATTTTTGAAATTCTCCATTATTCGTTTAATACTGCCCGGAGACGGTTTTTGTTTATCTGGATATCTATTAGCAAATATTTCACATGTTCTTAATAAAACTTTGTTACATTCTCCATAGATTATAAACAAATTTAAATAATTTTCGTGCGTATAATTTAAGCGCCCCGGCATGATAATTAATACTTGTCAAATGGTAAATGAGAGCTAGATACATTTGTTTAGCACCCAACGGCGTCATAGCCAACTAAGAGTAATTGAACTTAAAATGCATAGCAAAATCCCCATATCAAAATATTAAATTGACAATATTTCGAAAACTAAAAATTTTCGGAATAGACATCCATACACAAACTTACCCTTATTTTTAATGGCAAATAGGATAAGATTATAAAAATTGGGGGTGTCTATTTGGAAAAATTGATTTTTGACAGTTTTCTCAATTTCATTTTCATTCTTATTTTTTGAACACTCTGTATTAATACTTATCAAAATATTATAAAAACTCTATTAAAGTAGGTCTTTTCCAACAGAGAATCTAACCCAAATTAAATAATAAAGACTTCCTTATAGGAAAAATTGATAATTCTTTTAGTGCCTGCAAACGTCATTTTTGACATAAGAATTGAAATATGTCAAAAACGGAGAGACTTAGGTATAGGATATGATACACAAAATCGGCCTAGAATTTTGCGTACAATCCAAAAATGTAATAATATATGGGGTGTCCTATTTAAAATAAGCAAGTTGACATCTACTTCCGGTATAACCGGAAGCACCACCATCTTGAAAATATTTTAGCCGAGTTGCCCCCGTCGACTTTAGTTTACTACCAAATTTTTGAATGTCCACTTTTCGAGATATCGATCGCCGCAGTTCGTCGTGGGACACCCTGTATATATATATATACATACAGTGTGTTGAAATTTTCATGGAGCCACACTTATATCTCAGAAACTGCTAGTACGATTTCTTTGGGTAGTTGACTGCCCCCAATTAGAGCTGAATGACGTAGTAAAATTTGAAAATCATTATTGGCGTACCTGTACATAGGCTAACGTCAGGGTGGATTTTCCGAGATTTTATATTAGCAATTTTTTTAGAAAAAATCTAGTCAGATATTCTTAATCAGCACATTTAGGAACCCTTTTGTACAAGATTTCGTTATAATTGATTCAAAGGTGGTTGAGATATAGACCTTCAAAAAAAAATTTTTTTAATTGCAAAACGATTACCCAAATTGAAAAAAATATTCTCCATTATTTGTTCAGAACAATGTATTTTACTAATGTGATTTTGATTTCAAAGATAATTCTTAATTTTTAATAATGCAAAAATTCTATTATTGTAACAACTACAAACCTAAGTAGGCAATTAAAACAAAGGTTATGACATGTATCAATTTATTATTAAAAGTAAATAAATTTGTAAATGTACTTTTTGTACGTGAGTGTATTTCAAATAATCACCTAAATAGAGTAAATTTTTGTATTATAAAAAGTATGGTGCGCCGTTTAATGATCGATGAAAAAAATTAGTTGGTTCTATTGGTTGGATATAATGCCAGATCCTATAGAGAAGCTGCTGCTGAATTTAACGAACGGCATCTTGAGCATAAAATTTTACCAAAATCAGGTATATATGGCTCCCGATTGATTAGTTCGCTAAATTCTGTGGGCCACGAATTTCAAATAATCAAACAGAAAAACTTGTTGATTACAGAATGTTTAAATGTATGCCTTCTAACTACGGGCACTTCATAATTTCATCAGTCTCATAGACTTGATCTGTTTGGATATTCGAAATAGAAAACTGAAAAAAACATTGTGTTTTTATACACAAAACACATGTGTTAAGGAACTTGGCGAATTTAAAAAATCCTATTGCTAAGTGAATTTCATAGTTATTTTACTATATCCTAAATCTGAAATTTAAAGATTTATTGATTTTAATCAATCATTGTGACTCCTAAATTTATTCTATTGATAGTAAACAGAAGTAACTTTCGTTGTAAATAAAATACGTATTTATAAATCACTAAATCAAAATTATATATTTCATGTCTTGAACAAATAAAAAGATACACATTAGTTTTCCCTATAATCTCAATAGTTTTCGTTTTTTTCTTATAATGAATTAACAAACTCACCACAAGAAATATAAGCTGGCCCATTTCCAACGATTGGCAAAATTAATATTCTTCCATCCATTTGATATGTTCCCTCAAGAACTAGTGACTTAAATGAAAGACGAACTTGAGAATGTTTCTGTAGTAAGTCAAGTCTAAAACATAGCAATTATTGTTTTTTAATTAAATTTAAATTTCTCAAATTAATTAATTTGCAATATCAGAAAAATAGTCTTAATAGTCTTTTGAAATATATTAACCTAACTGATTATTTTCCTTACGAGTTCTTTGCATTTAAATACCAGTTATTTACGTAACAATACCGGAAAATGATTCTTTACTGCGCGAACTGGCAATATTTAGGGCGAGCCTTAACAAACCATGGAAGCAAGTGAGCACAGTAAAGATACAGTAAAGATACTGTCCGGGTGTCTTACGTAAAATATGTTTTCTGTAATCCTTCTTATTAGCCTCAAAAATTGTTTTAACTGACAGATGTCAAACGCTTACTTTCAAAGAAGAATTAATCATTTTTAATTGTTATCAGATACGTGTCAACCAAAAGTGACATAAGGTAAAGACTTTACCGATCACTTATGCCACTTTACTGGGCTAGACCAGTAAACATGTATTTTCCACTAAAAAAAATTTACCAAAAACAGGTACATGACTTTCAAGGCGGTTGCAGAAAAATAAAAAAGAGAGGTGAATACGAATACTCCCGGCAATAATCTCTTATATCATAAATCTAGAGTGGAAACTGGTTGCTCAGAAAAGAGAAGAAAAATAGAGGACTTTAGGTCACCAGTTATATATGAAAGACCTCTAGCACTATGGTAGGTCAAATATTTAGGGGTGACTCTAGATAGGAAGTTGGGACGCATGTTAACAGAATTATTGACAACTCAATGGCAAAATGTTCGCACTTGCAACTGGGACCTCTGCCCACGGACCTTGCATTAGCTGTACACGGCAGTAGTCAGACCTGGATTCTCAAAGGATGGCAAGGGTTTAAAGACTGGCCAGCTTAGGGATTACAGGCGCAATTAGAACAACACCTACAGCTGCCTTGCAGTTCAGCTGTGCCTGCCACCGCTACCCTCCTGGATAAATTGGGAAATTGGTGGAACTTCTTTTCTCCACCTTCAATGTGATGGAAGCAGTTGTGGTTAGAGTATACTCTCACTCTTCCGAAGAGAAAAGAGTGGAAGGAAATAAGAAACTTTCCCACAGACTCTCTAATATGCTACACAAATAGCTCTCATATGGCTAAAAGAATGTCCTTGGAGACAGGAATATACCTGACAGAATGGAGTGCAAGAGAGTTACGCTTAGGATCGAACACCACGGTTTTTAAAGCAGAGATATTTACCATGTAATAAGGGAGAAGACAGGCACAGCACGGGGTAAATAATATACATATTCTCCAACAGCTAGGGGCTCTCAAAGTGGTCTGTTCCTCTAGAACGAGGTCAGCGCTTCTTCAAGAATACAGAAATGCTCTTGAAGAGTTTGCTAGATATAAGTAACGTCTATCTGGTCTCCACGACATGTGTTCCAGTAATGAAAAAGCAAATATAATCACCGAGCCGAGGAACCCAGTCTAAGACCTGAATCCATTTTGAGTATCACAAGGGGATAGGTCACTAAGGACCTCAATGAGTGGACTTAACATTAAAGAAAAGCATTGGTCGTGAAACTGTGTAACAGATCCGAATAAATCAGGGGCTGCCTGGTTGCTCTTTCGGAATCGAAAGACTGAATCAACTAGTCACAGTTTTGATAGACTACTGTAATCTTAGGAGACATCTATCACTGATAGGCAGAGAAAGATCCTGCGCAAGATGCAGGAAGAATGAATAAATGTGCTACCATTTCTTGGTACAATATGAGACGTTCAGGCTACTGAGGCGTGAAATTCTCGACACCGATATGTTTCTGAGAGAGAAGGTGAGCTCTCTTTCTTAGAGCGACATCTTGACCTTTATTAAAAGATAGAGGAGACTTGAAGAGAGAGCAAGTAGCGTGAAGTGACAACAGGGAGTTCGTGTGAAAGGCCCATTTGTAGCCTACTTACCAGGCCTCAGACTCTCCCAACCACTACTTCTATTATTACTACTACTA
>JANEYF010005162.1:0-93228 GCA_029963845.1 Rhamnusium bicolor | reverse complement strand
CTTGATGTCGGTGTAACATAACTCCCCCCTGTGGTACTATCGTTTTATTTTCGTGTGAGCACTTAATAGATATATTTGAATTGAATTGTGTGTCTAGCATGTAATAAATGTATTAGGAACTGAGCTCTGGATGTTTGGTGATACTGAAACAAAAATCCCCACCATATATTCGGGTACCAATTACAGCCATGTTTTACACTTTTATTTTTCGTCGCCCGTTATCTATTAAAATGCCTCCAAGTGGGTTGTGAGAAATAAAAATTGCAAGGATGTAAACTTGATGACTGTGTGAATCTGTTTTTATATTATAATACATGGACAATGTGTCCCATCAAAGTAAAAAAAACATTACATGCATTATATCATGACTAATGAAATGCACATCTGTTTACTACTCGATACTATTTAAAATATCTCCGATTGCTGTATTCTTAGACCACAATTAGTTGAAAACCATATACAGGGCCTTATTTCTTTTATCGCCGCAAGAAAAACATACGTTCTTATTTTTCTGTGGGTTCGATTCCTATACATAACATGTGTCTCATACATGATTTCATATTACCTACTTTTCTGAACAAGTTAAAGAATTGGTTATTGACCGCTTGACCTTTCATACTTTTGAGATCTATTTTTAGATTTACGTCGTACACGTGTTTGCGTATCATATTACCTACTTGTCTAAACAGGTTAATAAAACCTGCTGTTCCCATATTTTAACCGGTCATTCGCCTGGGGTATACAGGGTGCAGCAAAATGTTCTTTGTCTGTTTACCATATTGTGCTATGCAGATGTTCCCACACATGTTTCATATAGTGAGACTTAATGAATTCGGATGTTCCCACACTTTAACAGGATATTGGCCATATACGGGGTGTATCACGTGACCAAGCCTGTTGTGAATATAGGTCGCGGCAAGAGCGTGCCTGGTCAGTTGTTCTACATTAATCGTTAACTGCTTAAAAGAGTTAAAATGGAAAAGTTTATCATTGCAAAAGACATTGTTAAGAAAGTTAAACGGTTCAACCTGGTGGGCCGTACCCTAGAATTTAAAATTAAGTCCACACCACCTGGAAAAGAGCCTGTGACATGGGTACGGAGTGCTGTTAATCAGATAATTGCAAAAGGTACCGAAAATCTTCAACCAGGTGATCAGGTCGGGTTTACCTTCTGTAGTAAAGACTTCCAGAGAGGAGAGGGGTGGTTTCACTTTACCCTCGCCGAAGACATTACTTATGACGATATCTGGGGTGTTATTAGCAGTATTTATCAGTCTAACTCATCAGGCCTGAACACCGAGACGTTTTGTCTAGGCGTGACATCTGTGAGGATGCCAAAAGGCCGGGGAAGAAAGCGAGGGCTTTGTTTTAACAGTTTTGATGAAGAAAGTAAAAAACGAACCGGGATTATAACCATAAACAATAAAGACAATATGTGTTTGCCTCGTGCACTAGTGGTGGCCAACGCCTACGTGAACAAGGACCCTATGTTGAACAAGGTACGCAAAGATACGGGAAGACTTTAGACCCAAAGAGCACTTAAATTGGTGGAGGAGTCCGAGATTTTTATTCCCGATGAAGGATGCGGCATCCCCGAGCTGGAAAAGTTTCAGCGCTATTTACAAAATTATAAGATTGTAGTTTACATATATGGTAACAAAGGCCGTGATGTTTTGTTTGAAGGGTGTGCTGAAGGAAAGAAACTTAATCTGCTATATCATAAAGGACATTATAACGTGATAACATCTTTAACATCAGCCTTTTGTGCGAAATATTACTGTGAGGCATGTCACATACCATATGAACATAAAGATAGACATCGTTGTGGAGGTACATGCCCTTGCTGTTTACAGTCTCCCGCTTGCCCCAAAACATTGAATGTAAAATGCCCCGAATGTAAAAGATCATTTCGTGGAGTGAATTGTTGTGATAATCACTGGAGAGATGGTTCTCTAAGAAAAGGCTCCGTTTGTAGCCAGATTAGGCTCTGTATGAGCTGCCTAAAAACAGTGAAAAGTGATAGGAAACATACCTGTGGAGAGGTGTTCTGTAAAATTTGTAATACTCGTGTGCCTCAAGACCATCTCTGCCATATACAGCCCGATAAAGGAACCCCGAAAACAGCTGACACTCTATTTATATTTTATGATTTTGAAACAAGACAGGAAAAAACGCTAGAGGATGGGTCCAATATTAATATAATACGAGCCAAATTTATGTGTCTTCAAACAATGTTGCGACGAATGTATCACAGAGGACATAAAACTTTGTAAAAAGTGCGGCGTAAAACTACAGATATTTAGATGTGATGACCCTATAACCCCCTTCATACACCATCTTCTAACATTGCGGAAGAAATTCAGACAGGTTATATGTGTAGCCCATAACTCTCAGGCATTCGATGGGCAATTTATCCTCAATTATATACTTACGAGTACAGACCTTAGCCCTGAATTAATTATGAGAGGAACCAAAATAATTTCGATGGTGGTTGGAAATGTAAAATTTTTGGACTGTTTAAATTACCTACCAATGGCTCTCTCCAAATTACCAAAAGCTTTTGATTTAGGTCCTGAACTGCGAAAAGGATACTTCCCTCACCTTTTTAACACCTTGGAGAACGAAAAGTATATAGGTCCTCTACCTGCAGTAAAATACTACGATCCTGACAACATGAAATATGATGCCTGTGAAAAGTTCCTAAATTGGTATGAGGAACATAAAAACGATGTTTTTGATATGCAGCGTGATCTGATAGAATACTGTATATCTGATGTAGAAATATTGTCGAAGGCGTGTTTGAAATTTCGTCAACAGTTACTCGAAACCTCCAATGTATGTCCTTTTACTGAGGCTTGTACAATAGCCTCTGCATGTAACAAAGTGTTTAGAAGAAATTTTCTCAAGCCAAACACCATTGGTATCATTCCGAAAAACGGATACAGATGGAGGGACAACCAGAGCAAAATTGCTATTCAGTGATTAGTGTCGGAAGAGCACCATCGTCAGATTAATATTACTCATGCTGCTAAACGACAAGAAGCCAGAGTACAGGGTTTTAAAATGGACGGATATTGTGAGGAAACAAAACAGCTATTTCAATTTCATTGCTGTTATTATCACGGGTGTCCGGTATGTTTTAAACATAAGAGAGCCGAGCCCTTGTACGATAACTCTCTAGAAACCATGATTTCAAGACATGAGTCTACCATCGCTAAAGCAAAAAGACTTAGCGAACTAGGATATGAAGTAATCGAGATGTGGGAGTGTTAGTTTCGAAAAATATTAAAGGAAAATGAAGAGCTTCGTGTTTATACTGAAGGACACCCGCTAGTTACTCTTGCGCCGCTTAAACATCGTGATGCCTTTTACGGTGGAAGAACAGGAAATACTTTTCAATATTACAAGTGCAGCCCTGGAGAGAAAATTAAATACGTCGATGTTTGTAGTTTATACCCCTACGTTTGCAAATACGGAAAATTCCTCATCGAACACCCTAAAGTCTACGTGGGTGAAGAATGCAGCCCATTAGATTTAGAAAAAATGTGCGGGTCCGTCAAATGTAAAATTTTACCGCCAAGTGATTTGTATCATCCTGTGTTACCTTTAAAAATGAACAATAAACTAATGTTTGTGCTGTGTAGGGTTTGTGGCGAAAAAATGAATTCTGGAGAGTGTAGACATAATGACGAAGAAAGGTCCTTAACGGGGACGTGGATTGTGGATGAGGTGATAAAGGCTGTAGAAAAAGGGTACAAAATATTAGAAGTTTATGAAATTTGGAATTATCAAGTCGACCAATTTGATAAGTTTAAGAAGACGGGTGGGTTGTTCGCAGAAATGATGAACAAATTTATAAAAGTGAAACAGCAGGCGTCGGGCTGGCCGTCGAGTTGTGTTACTCTGGAGCAGAAAAATAAATACATTGAAGACTTTCTCAATAACGAGGGCGTGCGGTTAGAATTAAATGAAATTATTAACAACCCCGGACTTCGCTCTCTTGCCAAGCTAATGTTAAACAGCTTCTGGGGAAAATTCGGTCAGAGAGAAAACCAGGCCAAGACCAGGATTGTCCGAAATCCGTGTGAACTCTTTGTGATGTTCACGGACCCTGGGATATGCGTTAATACTCTACTCCCTGTCGGTGAAGAAACACTCGTTGTTAATTACCAGCATAGAGAAGAATCTTACACTTCTCTATCTACCGTAAACGTGGTGATAGCTGCATATGTGACCGCACAAGCCAGACTAAAATTATATTCCTACCTAGAGAAGCTTGGTGAAAGGGTGTTATATTATGACACAGACAGTATTATTTATGTGTCAAGAGCCGGTGTAATCGACATACCCACTGGTGAGCTCGTTGGTGATATGACCGATAAGCTGGAAGCGTACGGTGGTGGTTCCTACATTACGGAGTTTGTGTCTGGTGGCCCCAAGAACTATGCGTATAAAGTGCTATCCACCAGGGATAACGAGGAAAAGGTGGTGTGTAAAGCAAAGGGCATCTGTTTGAACTATTCTGCATCTCAACTGATAAATTTTGATAGCATTAAAGACATGGTTCTCAACGCCTCTGACCCCGTACACATAATATCTAGAAATATTCGCAGAACAAAGGAACACGAAGTGGTTACGAGAACAGAGGCTAAAATTTACAAGCCTAACTCTACCAAAAGAAAATTTTCTGATGACCATAGCTCTGTGCCCTACGGATATAAGAAATTAAAAATTTAAGTTATTTCTTTTCCTATGTTTTTTTTTGCTTTAGTATAATGTAATATCAGTATATTGAAAGTTTTGATACATGTGCTTTTTAGCTTCTAAGCCTGTATATTGATGTCACATTTAGTAGTGCAACACCCCCCGTCCAATTGTTGGCATAACACAATAAGCTGGGGGTTGTACTTATTGACCGGTAGCTCAGTGAGCGGGTCGTGAATAAGGGCGAAGATTGATTTGAGTTATCACCAAAATCTAGGCTGGGCGCCAGGACTTTTGCAAGTAGCAAATTATTAAAATTTTATTTCAAAAGGTAAAGATAACATTAAAATTTGAATTCGGTTGGTAAGGAAGTGGAATAAAAAGATATTATTTAATAAAAAGTATAATCAAAACAAGTAGGTACAATATTTACAAATCAAAGAAAATTAATTGTGGTTGAAGACCAAAAATTAACCACACAACAAAAATATGTAATTGAAAGAGAAAGAAAATTTAAATGTCTGATCTCTCACAAATTTCTTCTGACCAAATATATGTGTTTACTGGGGACGAAGATCTTACGTATTTCCAATGGGTTAGTCCAGCGAAGAATCCACCAACGGCTATGCTCTTAATGGGTTCGGTGTCAATTTGACTCACCACTGTCCTTACTGCAGTTACCCTTGAGAAAAAAATGCCAGTTGTATAAAATATAATTTTCCTGCTCCACCCAGTATATAACGATCAGTTCGATCCACCAGTTATCCTCTTCTCTTGGTCCAGGTATTAACATAAAAAGGGGAGAGTTTTATGAGATCAGTATTATAGGCAAAACAAAGTTAAAAGCTGTGACGTTTGAATTGTCCAGCTACGTAGACAAAATATGAGTTAACACAAATTTACAGAGTAAATTGCAAACTAAACAAACTAGGATCGGTGTCCTACAATATTTTAGGAAGTTGAAGACTTAAACTAACTTAAGTATCAATAAAAGTTACGTTAAATAGACAAAATACTAGTCCAACAAATAAACTAGGTGTAGCTACGATAATAAACAAGTGAAATAGGTATTCACTAAATGTTAAGATATTTTTATACTAAAAAAAGTTAATCTTCAAGAAAATAGAATTTAGAATATCTGTATACAGACAGACAACTAGAAAGATAACGTAAATAAATGTTTGCTAAATATAAAACAGTATGATAGTTTTCAACTTAAAGGTAACGGTAAATTAAATCATTTATTAGTTCCTCAGAGAGGTTCTAATGAATTGCAGATAAAGTTAAATAAAAATATATACTTGACTATATGTTTACTTTAGATAATTAAAAGTTAATTAAGTGCGAGATAACTAGGCAGGTATCTTTGCCAGAGAACTAGGCAAAGCTCCACTAGAGCAGCGTTCATGATTAAATACTAAGTAAACGTTCAAGGAAGTAGTGGTTGATAAATATATGCACTGGTATAAAATAAATCCACCACAAAATAAATGCACCAAATTAGATAATTTTCACAATTTTCACAAGTTATAAACGAATAGCAGAGACCTGCAAATAGGTATGGTCCAACCAGGTGTACCAATCTCCAAATGTCACCGGTGACCACTTTCAGAGAGCGCTACCAACGTAGCTAAGTGACCTAAAACATCAAGATACAAAGACAGAAAACAACTAACTACGATACAAAATGGCGACATCCGTTGCCTAGTAAATCTAAAATTTACAATAACCGAAAGTTAGTTTAAATTAACCCACGAAATTATTACAATATCAAAGGGATATTAGATAAATTGCCAACAAGGCACGATAAATTGATACTAATCAATATTAATGTTAGCTGTTCCAAAGAACAACTAAGGTGAACTGATCACCGAAAGGTAAATTCGCCCAAGGCGTAAATTAAGATAATTACGGTACAATATTATTATGAAAATTACCTCAAAGGAACTTTAAATCAATATAGCAACTTTTTAAATAATGATGAGCACAAAATCACAAGATAATACCAGATAACATATAAATCTTACCAGACCGCAGAACTAGAGATGGTTTCCATCAGAACGCAGCACCAGAGACAACCACTGTCTCTGGCTGCCCTAGTGAGAAGAAAGTAGCATCGTAGTATTCTGCTACCTAAACTCGATTATAGTTTGGAAAGAGACAGACATTTGAGAGTAGAATATGAGCAATAAAGATAGATAGATATTTAGTGCAAAAATCTGCAAAACCAACACTGTTTCAGTAGAAATCAGTGGTGCCATCTGGACTAGACTAGCAGAAACTTAATTCTTCGCGGAACACAACAAACTGGAATGAAATAGCTTGCAATTTCGTTACAGTAGTAAAGATTATTGTTGTAAATATTATGTTCAGGCATTGAATTTATAAAACTACTTATATGTAATTTATGCCTTATATTGAAATGATGTATGGAGAATTTAATAAACAGTTCAATCCGTATTTGCATATTATTTTCTTGTCCATAACACATTCGAAAATCGTAGTTTATTTGTGAGCTTTATTTGCTTTGATAAAACATTGTTTACCTTTCAATAAAATAAAAACTGAATATAAAATCGTCGTGATAATCAGGAAGTAGATTGTCTTGTGCATATGTTTATCGAGGTAGTCTGAAATTATGATAAAGGGGTATTGTGTTACCTGTCCTTGATTTTGTCTGTTTTTTAACAGATTGTTATTTTATGTAATATCATTGAGTGGTGTTTGAATCATGTATTTTTACACCTTTTATTTTTTCTTGTATGCATAAAGTGCATTTGCATTTGAGTCGATGGGGTCTCGGTTTTCTGCTTAATGAAAAATATGCCCCCTCCAGATGCTAGTAACATAAATAGTTAAATGTGCGATTCTAAATATAATTTTATGATAAACTTTTACACCATGAATAGGCGTTTATATACCGTGGTGTTAGAAATATGCTATGTTGTGTATTGTAAGCATACTCTGATATATACAAGAGGTTACAATTTTAAGTATCATCATTTAAAATATAATTTTCAATCAAAGTTTGTGCTTGCGCTCCGCTATATACAGAAAGGTAGAAGTTTGAAGGTATTATTTCAGTACGTAAAGCATTCGCGAATAGGTTAGGTTAGGAAAAGTTTGATAAAATTATTATGCCGTGGTATAGATAAAAGTATAGACTACTCCGGGAAATATATTGGACTATTCAGGAAAATAGTTTTAAATACTTATAGTTTTCAATTATTATGTCTTGCATGTATAATTCCTGCGAGTTCGATTCCCGCATATTTTAAATAAACCGTTTCCTCCCCATAAACATATCAAATTACCTATTAGTCCGAACAAGTTAAAGAATGGGTGAATGCCCTGGTTGACCTCTTCATACCCTTGAGCTCTATTTTTAGATTTACATCACATACATATTTGCATATATTACCTACTAGTCTGTACAGGTTAATAGAGGATGACGGATGTCCAGCCTGATCTATTCCAGTCGCTGACCCGGATTAATTAAATCATATATTTTTGTGCATGCGCGGTTTCCCTACCTCATAATTTTCAGTAGTGTCATATGCGCTAGACAGATGTATGTGTGTTTTGATGACTGTAACAATCCCAGGTGACTCTGAAATAAAAGTGGTGGGGGGTGCCCAAAGGGAGGCCTTACCTACTAATACGCTATGGTGGTGTTTGTGTCTACGCCGCTGGGGTTGGTGAGTGACTTTTTTATTTCCAGTTTTTTGATTTTCCAAATTTTCAAAGTCCCAAAAAATTTTTAAAAATCCGGGGTTGGGCGCCAGAGACTTTGGCGTTCGGAATTTCTGGAAATTTGTTTTGAAAAAAGCAGCGTAGCTTTAGTGATGAGCAGGGTAGATATTCCCAGGGTCGATTTTTGTTTGTAGAAGTGTTTTTTGGCTAGCTTCCAAGCTATAAGCACTCGTAGAAATTTATCTATTTGTTGACAACCGCCACTTATAGCCGTGCCCCTGGTGATCTCCCTCGGCGGAAGATTCAAAGTCCCTCGAAGGTAGAATATATTAAGTTTTAGTTTCTTGAGGTCACTGTGTGAAAGTGGCAAAGGAGAGGATAGGTAGTAAAACACACCAAAATTTTATTTCCTCCCAAGCTGGAGGGATTATACGTTTTCTTTCTTTTTGTAAAAATTGTCTGTAAGAGATATGGGGAAGCCACTCGGGGTGAGTACACAGATAAGGTCAAATAGCACAAATATTAAAAAGTTCACAAATAGCAGTTCAAAGTATATGCACAATAATATTTAAAAAGTTTTCCCAGTGTCTGTTCACCAAAATATTATTTTACCTTTTAAAGTTCCAAGTTACTTTTAGCACTTAGCAAAACTTTACTTTTAAAATTGTCTTTAAAGAAATGTCTATAATTTTTTCACAATGAATGTCTTTAAAAATAACTTAGAAATTTTTCTGACTTAAAAAAATTTCACAATTCAGCTTTTAAAAGAGTCAATTTAGCAAAATATCACTTTCTGAATTTTTCATACAAATTTTAACATTTACGTAAAATCTTTTTTTTTTTTACTGGTTCATGATTTTTTAGACACTTTGTATGATAGTTTATCACCTGAAAGTCAAATATAACACTCAAAGTTCAATAAATAATGTTTTCACACTTAATAACATATATTTACAAAGTTCGTATTATTTACATTCCAATGTAGGTCATTGAACCGACCTAGTTACTGACCTAGGCTAAATATTTGGAATTCCCTATTCTGAGAGTCTTATTTATTCGATTATAAATTATTACAAATGTCTTTAGCACTGATTTTTGCAATTCAACAGCAATGTCTTTATGTGTTAAAATGTTCAAAATAAATATAAAATGTCTTTTAATACCAAAAAATGTCTTTTTCATTAAAATTCACAATGCAAATGTTCATATAGTTTTCTTACCGATCCCTCCGTCGGAAGTTCTACGTCTTTGGGCACTTTTATTTTAAAACACAGACCTTATCTGCTTTCTTTTGTGTAGAATAAGTAAGGATAGGGAAAAGGGTAGTTTTTTGATCGCGACGCGGTAGAATTTTTACTACTTTCGGCAGTCGGATTCACTGTGACAGTATTTCGTTGATTGACGCTGATTTTGTACAGCCAGATGAGTTTTTGATGGTCGAGATGAGAATTCTTTTTGAATACCCAAGTGTTCCTCTGGAGAGGTTGGGTTTAGATGGCTTTGGAATTGAAAAATTCCTATTGGTTAAAATTTTGCTGGTATATAAGCTGAACGTGTTTTTGCAAATGTTGATTGGTTGGGCTGTGTTGGACTAAGACTCGCGAGTGATATAAATTGTGATTACGGCTGGGGTTTCGCTCTGGGGAACGCCTTATTGTGGATTCCTCCAGAGAGTAGTTGTTTGGAGCCGTAAATTCAAGACTTCTCAGCCTATGTGATTGCAAATCGACCGCCTCAGGTAAATTATGATGGGGGCGCTCAGGGAGCGCAGTGTTGGGACCCGGGACGGCGTATTCTTGGGTTCCACTGACGGTGAAGCCATACAGTGGCGGAAATTCATCTAATGAGCCTTGGTGGCTAAACTGTACATCGTGGGCAGGTACAGTGCTAGTGGTGGGAGGAGCAGTGATTGTGGTAGGACTTCAGAAGCTGAGACAGGCCTCGGGTGCTCCATTACTTCTTTCTTCTCTTCTTTCTTATAAATGTCTGCGTGGCAAGATTTAGAGAAGCTCGGGAGAGCGCTAATACTCCCCGAGGTGAGATGAAAGTTAGTAAAAATAGAGGCCAAGGCGCTAATACCTTGGCTGTTAGTAAGAGGTCTTCCGTAGGTCCTGTACAGGGCGCTAATACCCTGATAACTTATGTGAGAAGTCGTTTCTGACATAAACTTAATATTACACTTAATATTAATAGAGTGTCTGTGCCTGCACTAGGTGAAAATGGTGAAAATATGTTATGGTGATGCGTGCACACTTGTTCAAAGCTATACACTATAGTCTGAGTTGATTCACTGATTTTATATGAGCAAAGTTACTAGCTATGTTTACACAAAATATTAAAATTTTATCAAAATTTTTCCAAGTCGACGCAGGGCGTCGCGCCTGTGTGGCGTGGAATGTCTTTGCACTAGATTTAAGTTAGGCAGGTCAGATCCAAGCAAGTCGCGCAGCGACCCGACTTGGTGTGAAAATTCGAAAGTGCACTAAAAATGTTTCAGCTTCCGTCGCGGAGCGGCGGAGCTTAATGTCTTTGGGCAAGCTGTAAATAGTTCGAAAGAGCACTGAAAACTAAGTTAGGCTGATGGAGAGCAAGCAGATCGCACGGCGATCCGACTTGGCTAGAGTTTTGGAAAGTGCACTAAAAATGGTGAGCAGCAGCCGTCGCGTTGCGGCGGAGCTTATTGTCTTTGATATATATAGAACAGTTATAAAATATGCTAGTAGCTAAGTTAGGATGATAGAGGGCAAGCAAGTCGCACAGCGACCCGACTTGTCTTATGTTTTAGAAAGTACACTAAAAGAGATAATGTCTTTGGGCAAAGTCTGACTGTTACAAAGCAATACACACTGTAAACGTGCGCTCACCTGGTTGTCCTGTGTCCGGCGTCGGCCTCGAGTCGTTGGGAACGGCTGCACTGGGGAAGCGAGCGGCACAGAAGCTAAAGGAAACACCACGTTCACTTTTAACAGTATATTGCACACACAGTAATAAACGATACACAAAGTAGGTACAGAGCAGTAGATACAAACAGTGGAAGCCGTGTCCAGCGTGCTTGCAGTAAAATAGCAGTAAATAAAGAGTATGATTAAAATAACTCCTAGGAGGAGCGTAGAAAAAGCTTGAGAGTAATTAATGCACTTATCTTCTTGGTAAAAATCAGTCTGGGACGCATACGGCGCCTGAGACATCAAAATAAAGCAGAAATATTAAAATACACAAACGTGACCCTTCTGGTACGAATGCCAAACATGCAAGAAGCTAAAATGTGGTAAAAGTTGAACTTGTAAATAATCCAGAACGTGATGAGCACGGGTTGGATGCAAAACGTACAAGAAGCGTGTGTTGGGATAAAATTTGTATTTATAGTAGGATGAAGGGGCGGCTACGCCTCTTTCCAGGGTGCCAGCCAATCAAAATTAGGCAGGTTACATATAATCGGCGACAATTGTGTCGCCGGTTATATATAAACCTACTTTAACCTGATTGGCTGGCGCATCAGAGAAAGGTGTAGCCGTGCCCCCATTTTAGTATAAATACTAAATTTATCCCAACACACGCTTCTTGCCAATCTGGCACTCATTGCGCAAGTACCACGTTTGCTGCTTTTACAAATTTTAACTTCTTGTGTGTTTAGCATCGGTCCCGGAAGGGTCACGTTGCAATTTTTCTTTACTTTGCTATTTTTCTAAGTCTCGGACGTATGAATGCGTCTCAGATTGTTATTAGACAAGTGCCTTTATTGCTACCAAGCATTTTTTATACGTTCCTCCTAGGAATCATTTTAATAATACCTTTTGCTACATTTACTGCAAGCACGCTGGACACGGCTTCCACTGTTTGTATCTACTGCTCTGTACCTACATTGTGTATCATTTTCTACTGTGTGTGCAATATACTGTTAAAAGTGAACGTTGTGTTTCCTTCAGCTTCTGTGCCGCTCGCTTCCCAGTGCAGCCGTTCCCAACGACTCGAGGCCGACGCCGGACACAGGACAACCAGGTGAGCGCACGTTTACAGTGTGTATTGCTTTGTAACAGTCAGACTTTGCCAAAGACATTATCTCTTTTAGTGGACTTTATAAACATAAGACAAGTCGGGTCGCTGTGCGACTTGCTTGTTCTCTATCATCCTAACTTAGCTACTAGCATCTATTATAACTGTTCTATATATATCAAAGACAATAAGCTCCGCCGCAACGCGACGGCTGCTGCTCACCAATTTTAGTGCACTTTCCAAAACTCTAGCCAAGTCGGATCGCCGTGCGATCTGCTTGCTCTCCATCAGCCTAACTTAGTTTTCAGTGCTCTTTAGAAATATTTACAGCTTGCCCAAAGACATTAAGCTCCGCCGCTCCGCGACGGAAGCTGAACATTTTTTAGTGCACTTTCGAATTTTCACACCAAGTCGGGTCGCTGCGCGACTTGCTTGGATCTAACCTGCCTAACTTAAATCTAGTGCAAAGACATTCCACGCCACACAGGCGCGACGCCCTGCGTCGACTTAGAAAAATTTTGATAAAATTTTAATATTTTGTGTAAACATAGCCAAACTCTTTTGCTCATATAAAATCAGTGAATCAACTCAGACTATAGTGTATAGCTTTAAACAAGTGTGCACGCACCACCAGAGCATATTTTCACCATTTTCACCTAGTGCAGGCACAGACACTCTATTAATATTAAGTGTAATATTAAGTTTATGTCAGAAACGACTTCTCACATAAGTTATCAGGGTATTAGCGCCCTGTACAGGACCTACAGAAGATCTCTTACTAACAGCCAAGGTATTAGCGCCTTGGCCTCTATTTTTACTAACCTTCATCTCACCTCGGGAAGTATTAGCGCTCTCCCCGAGCTTCTCTAAATCTTGCCACGCAGACATTTATAAGAAAGAAGAGAAGAAAGAAGTAATGGAGCACCCGAGGCCTGACTCAGCTTCTGAAGCTGGTAGCCTCACTACCACAGTCACTGCTCCTCCCACCACTAGCACTGTACCTGCACACGATGTACAGTTTAGCCACCAAGGCTCATTAGACGAATTTCCACCACTGTATGGCTTCACCGTCAGTGGAACCCAAGAATACGCCGTCTCGGGTCCCAACACTGCGCTCCCCGAGCGCCCCCATCATAATTTACCTGAGTCGGTCGATTTGCAATCACATAGGCTGAGAAGTCTTGAATTTACGGCTCCAAACAACTACTCTCTGGAGGAATCCACAATAAGGCGTTCCCCAGAGCGAAACCCCAGCCGTAATCAATTGCTTTGTCTAAGTAAATCAGGTTTGGCGGAAGTCTCAGCGCCGATTTCGCGACTGCAGCAGCGAACGGCCGGGCCCCGTAAGGCTTAGATAGATTGTTACCATTGCACGTTTCCCGCGCTTTGTTCAGAACTGTTCTCAAGGGTTTATATTAATGTAATTGGGGTGGTGGATAGTAGATTTTTCAAGCTACCGTCTGGTTTTTGATTGAATTAAATTGGTTAATTATTAACGGAGTTATTAATAGTTAAAGAAAAATTTACGTGAAATTTACAAGTCGGGAGAGCCAAAAAATGAAATAACTTTATTAATATTAAATGTAAAAATTAATTTCTTGGTTTATTATGTGTATCTTAATGTGGGTCAATTAGCAAATGATAGTATTTGATGTTTATTAATTTATTAAACTTGAAAATTCCACTTTATTGCCAGAGGTGAGGTGAGGCGGCAGCGGGAGCATATATGTACCGTGTGTGGTGAAAGCGCGACACGTTCCGTGTCGTTTGACCTTCACGTCGTCCTCTATGGATGGAATCGAATAAGGGTAAACAAACCAACAACCCTACATAATCAGATTTTTGCTAAAGCCATCACGGCCTGAGTAATTAATTAAAAAAGTTTTTTATTTAAAAATTGGAAAGTACCAAAATCTGAACTTAGAAAAAATTTTTTAGTGAAAAATTGTAAAGCACCACGAAACCTGAGATTGGTTTTGCGTGAAATTTTTTTCCTAATGATATTATTTTGACAAGTGAATGTTTCTTAAAGTTAATATTAAAAATTTTAATTTATTTTTAAAATTTATTTTTCGATAAAAAGTGAGTTTGAGCTAGGTCGAAAAATTGTTATTATTAGTTTAATTAATTAATTATCTAGTGGAAAGTAATTGCTGATAAGAATTTTGAAAAAATTTGATGACATTAAGTAAAATTTCCAATTTTAATTTTTTGTTGGATAATTTCTGACAAATTTTTTGATAGATGAAATTTTTTGAAAAATTATCTGAAACAAATATTTTTTTAAAGAACTTTGTTAATTTATTGTAATGGTAATTTAAATAGTTTATTTACTTTATCTGTCAATTAGATTATTAATGGTTTAGTACAGATTTTGATATGAATATTTTGATTAATTTATTAATTGGTCTAATCAATTTAATTATTTTTTGGTAACAAAAATCGTCCTATGCGTATGGTTGCTGGTATTTGATTGAGAAAAATATTTAATTGTGAAATAAAGATCGGGTACTTCTGCTCGCCTCTGAAAGATAAGGTTATATGAGGTTGAAATGTATACTTTATGTGTAGAATGGGGTTGGCTGCTAGGCGGTTATAACTGTAATAAGAAATTCATTCATATGTGGCGAAATTCTGTAGTTGTGCTTTGTCATAGCGATCCTCGTGCGTCTGGTGGTAGGAAAAATTGTGTATATGAGAAAAATCGAAATTTCGAATTTTTTGAAAAAGTTAAAAAAAATTTAATTTGGTAAAAGTGCCCTTGGACTGGTTCTACAACATTTGCAGACTTGAATAAAGTTCTACATAGAGTCTGATTTGGTACACTTAGGTTTTACAAGTGATAGTCTCTGGCTATGCTTGCACAAAATGTTAAGTTTTACTAAAATTTGACTAAGTCGCTGAAAGCGTCGAGCCTGTGTGGCGTGGTATGAGCTTACACTATATTTAAGTTATGCTATTCAGATACAAGCAAGTCGCGCAGCGACCCGACTTGGTGTGAAAATTAGAAAGTGCACTAAATATGTCTCAGCTTCCGTCGCGGAGCGGCGGAGCTTAATGTCTTTGGCTCGAGCTGTAAAAGTTCTAAAGTATGCTAAGAATTAAGTTAGGCTGGGCTAGCGCAAGCAAGTTGCACGGCGACCCGACTTGGCTTGTGTTTTGGAAAGTGCACTAAAAAGGGTGAGCAGCGTCCGTCGTTAGCGGCGGAGCTTAATGTCTTTGGTATAGCTACACTAGTTAAAAAGTAAGCTGTAAACTGAGTTAGGATGATCTAGAACAAGCAAGTCGCGCAGCGACCCGACTGTCTTGTGATTTAGAAAGTCCACTAAAAAGGCTCAGCGTCCGTCGTGATGCGGTGGAGCTCAATGTCTCTGACAGAGTCTTTACTGTTACAAAGCAATACACACTGTAAACGTGCGCTCACCTGATTGTCCTGTGTCCAGCGTCGGCCTCGAGTCGCAGGGCACCGCTGCACTGGGGAAGCGAGCGGCACATAAGCTAAAGGAAACACTACGTTCACTTGAACAGTATATTACTTCACACACACAAATTATGCACAATGTTGGTGTACAATAAAGAGCCGGCTGCCAGCGTGCTTGCAGTAAAATGAGAAAGGAAGATTTGTTGAAAGCTTGAGAGTGAGTAAACTTGCTTGTCTTCACAGTCCAAAACGTATGCATACGTTTGAGACCCAAAAGTATGAAAAAGCAGAAAATTACGAAAAAAGTCAAACGTGACCCTCTCGTTTCAGATGTAAAATACACAAGAAGAAAAGTTGAAAAATGCCAAAGCGTGATATGCACGGTTTGGATATCAGAAGCACAAAAAGCAAAGCTAAAACTCAAAAACGTGGTACTCGCGGTTTGAGTGCAAGATGAACAAGAAGAGTTTGTAGGGTTAGAATTGATATTTATACTATTGTGAGAGGGCGGCTACGCCTCTTTCTGGAGCTCTGGCCAATCAGAGGCGAGCTGTGTCTTCGGCTATATCAAATGGGCTCGCCTCTGATTGGCCAGAGCTCCAGAAAGAGGCGTAGCCGTCCTCTCACATTACTACAAATACTAAGCACAACCCTACAAACGCTTCTTGTCTGTTTTGGGTTTGAAACGCGAGGGTCACGTTTGATTCTTCCCGTAATTTTCTGCTTTTCCATACTTTTTGGGTCTCAAGCGTATGTATACGTTTTGGACTGTGAGGACAAGCAAGTTTACTCACTCTCAAGCTTTCAACAAAATCTTTCTCTACAATCTTACTGCAAGCACGCTGGCAGCCGGCTCTTTGCTGTATCTTATCAACATTGTGTATCATTGTGTGTGTGAGCAATATACTGTTCAAGTGAACGTGGTGTTTTCTTCAGCTTCTGTGCCGCTCGCTTCCCAGTGCAGCCGCGCCTTGCGACTCGAGGCCGACGCCGGACACAGGACGCTGAGCCTTTTTAGTGGACTTTCTAAATCACAAGACAAGTCGGTCGCTGCGCGACTTGCTTGCTCTAGATCATCCTAACTCAGTTTCTAGCCTACTTTATAACTACTGTAGCTATACCAAAGACATTAAGCTCCGCGGCTAACGACGGATGCTGCTCACCCTTTTTAGTGCACTATCCAAAACACAAGCCAAGTCTGGTCGCCGTGCGACTTGCCTGCTCTATCCCAGCCTAACTTGATTCTTAGCATACTTTAGAACTTTTACAGATCGAGCCAAAGACATTAAGCTCCGCCGCTCCGCGACGGAAGCTGAGACATTTTTAGTGCACTTTCTAATTTTCACATCAAGTCGGGTCGCTGCGCGACTTGCTTGGATCTGAATAGCATAACTTAAATATAGTGTAAGCTTATACCGCGATACACAGGCTCGACGCTTTCAGCGACTTAGTCAAATTTTAGTAAAACTTAACCTTTTGTGCAAGCATAGCCAGAGACTATCACTTGTAAAACTTAAGTGTACCAAATCAGACTCTAGTGTAGAACTTTATTCAAGTCTGCAAACACCACAATAGCGTATTCTCTCCTTTCCACACAGTGCAACTTATAGACACTTTATTAATATTAAGTTTAATATTAAGTATATGCCAGGAACAAATCCTCACATAAGTCACCAGGGTATTAGCGCCCTATATAGGACCTATATACGTTATCTTACTAACAGTCAAGGTATTAGCGCCTTGACACCACTTTTACTAACCTTCATCTCACCTCGGGGAGTATTAGCGCTCTCCCGAGCATCTCCAGGTCCCACCACAGGGACAGTTGTAAGAAAGAAGAGAAGAAAGAGGTAATGGAGCACCCGAGTCCTAACTCAGCTTCTGGAGCTGGCAGCCTCACAACCACTATCACTGCTCCTCCCACCACTAGCACTGTCTTTCACAACACACAGCACAGCCACCAAGGCCCTGACGACGAGTTCCCATCATTGTATGGGTTTACCATAAATGGAACACCAGAACCCGCCATCTCGGGCCCACGCACTGCGCTCCACGAGCGCCCCGACCACGACCTGCCTGAGATGGTCGATTTACAACATAGGCTGCAAAGTCTTGACGAGTTTACGGTACGGAACAACTGCTCCCTTGAGGAATCCACACTTAGGCGTTCCCCAGAGCACTACCAGCACCGTAGTCACCAATTTTAATTTATATCACGTCTAGTCTAGCAAGCGACAACCAAGCTCTTCACTAACTTCATCCAATCAACAACCAGCATTCAGGCCCAAGCCTTTATACTACACATATACTAGCCAATCAGAATTTTTTCAATTCTTTTGGTACACAAGCCAGTCCTACACAGCGGACCAACTACAAGCAACGAAAATTTCTCAAGTGCGAGACTTCAAACCACAATCGGTCAACCGCGAAACGACGTAAAATCCGAAATACGTACAAAGTTTCAAAGTTGCCAGTGTTTTCCAAGCGAAAGTTGAAAGAAATTCGACCGCGACGGGAAATAAAATTAATAATTAATTTTCCATCGCTTGTCCTCCCATATGATTACATCGTAGTTTCTGAATCTCTCTACCCATCGATACGTATTCAAAGCATAAACAATTCCTTATTTCTAACCCGAGGCGGCTCCCACACTTCGATGCTCACTCATTCTGTTTTTCGTATCCATCGAATACGTTTATAAGTTGTGCGGTGTTTTTGTGTTTGTGAAATAATGTCGAAAAGAAGTGCATCACCTATGATGAACAACAGGCGGAAACGCCAGAAAATTGACAGACTTTTACGAGAGCTAGAAAACTTTAAAAAAAGATATTATAATATATCGTCCAGTTCCTCAAGTAAGTCAATTCTTTTTCCTTGTTTTTGCTTTTTTTAGACTCGACCTTTTAAGGCCGTGGGTCAGACTTTCTGACGAATAGCCGTGGGCTATTCAGAAAATTTTGTTTCATCGCTTGAACGATTAAGAGGCTGTGAGCCAACAGTATATATTATTAATATGGTCGTGGACCTAATTACTAAAAATTGTAACCATGGACTTCCTATTGTTCTAGAGTCCTCTTCGTCGTGACTGTATTGAATGACTATCGTCCTCCGGGACGATAGTCATTCAATACAGTCACCAGTACACTCTGGGTTAGAAGACATGCCGGCGGTTTCGGACAATCAGACAGAACCTCACCCTCATCTCCCCTCTCCCCCAAGTGTCTCACCTGCTGCCTTAGATACAAAGACCGCAACCACTGATTTTTCCGCAACCCTGAGGGTCAAGCCATCGGATTCTGATATACAGGGTGAGGAATTACACGACGAAATCGTATCCAGATGGAATTATTATCTAAAGAAAGGGGTGAAAAAGAAGAGAGACAGAAAGTGTTAGAAAAATACCCAATTCCAAAGAATTGTCAAGCACTGACCCCCAAAAACCAACGAGGAAGTCCTGGACGCTATGAATGAGTCAATCAATAAAAAATACTATTTCGTAAGGTCTCTACAGCACCAACTAGGACATGGGCTATCAGCTGTAGGAGCCGTTATGGATATCCTTATTAAAGAAAACCAAGCCAACAACACCAACCAATTGTCCTTGGCGGATGCATCCTTACTGTTTTGCAATGTTTATAATGCCCTGTCAATGCTTTGCAAACAAAATATCCTACCGTCATTGAACGCCGTGTCACGGAAAGTAGGTTACGCTAGTCAATTAATTAGACTCCCATTTGTTTGGGGAAAAATTCGGAGAAGCCGTTAAGAACAAACAGAACTTAAAAAAGGCCAGTGAAGAACTAAGGAATAAGCCGAGCCGCTCCTCTCGACCAGGACCATCTTCTGTACCGCCATCATTTAAGCATCCGTCGTTCGCCTCACATTTTAACAGCTACTCCTCCCAACATTTAAACTACCGGCGGGGGAGAGGAACTTCAAAATGAAACAAGAGAAGGTCCCGTACAGGCAAAGGAAAGGGAACAGCCGCGAACAGCCCAGGAGACAATAACACTGGTAAAGTTAAAATACGCCGCTCGTTTATCACACTATGCTAATGCGTGGCAAAAAATAACGAACGATAAGATCGTGCTGCAGTGGGTTAAAGGTATCAAATTACAATTTATTAATACACCCAGACAAATACATGTGTGTTCAAGGTCTTATCGCGGCAATGATCTAAAACTTCTTAAAAAATCCGTAACAGAGCTACTAGAAATTGGTGCAATTTCAGAATGCTCTTACACCTCAGGCGAATTTTTGTTATTGTTTTTTCTTGCCACAAAATCAAATGGAAAGAAAAGGTTTATTTTAAATTTAAAATCATTAAATAGACACATCTATGCGCCACATTTTAAACTTGAAGATTCCCGAACAGTCATTAAGCTACTATCCAAAAATTGTTATGTAACGAATATTGACTTGAAAGATGCTTATTTTCTTTTACCGGTTACCTCAAGGTTTAAAAATATTTTAGATTTATACTAGAGGGTCAGAGATATGAGTTTAATTGCCTTCCGTTTGGCCTCAACATTGCACCGTATATTTTCACAAAAATTATGAAACAAGTTGCTAGACACTTACGCCTTAAAAATATTTTATTGGTAGTATATTTGGATGATCTTAATAATTGCTAAGGACAAATCAGAATGTGAAAGAAATACTAAATTAACCAGTTAACACCATCACAAAAAATAACTTACCTGGGATTTACCTATGACTTAATTCAGATGACCGTTTCCCTACCTCTTAGGAAAATAAATTCAATAAAAAAAGGGAATTAAAAAATATATTACCAAGTCAAGTACTACAATTCGAGCATTTGCGAAAATTATTGGTGTTTTGGTAGCAGCGGCTCCTGCCGTTCCTCATTGTCGTCACCGTATCAAAAAACTAGAGCGCGAAAAATTTAAAGTTTTAAAAGGAAGTCGTACAATGACAGAATATTAATCCCAAAAGATACAAAGCAAAGTCTTAGCTGGTGGTTAGACAATCTAACATATACTGTAATGATTAAGCCTAGTAGATTTTCATTGGAAATATTTTCTGATGCGTCAAGTATAGGCTGGGGTGCCCATTGCAACGGACAAAGATGTCGCGGATTTTGGGAAGAGGCCGATAAGTCTAAACATATTAATTACCTGGAAATTAAAGCTGCTTTTTATGGCTTACAATCATTTACAAAATCATATGAAAATATTAAAGTCTTACTTAGAATCAACAATAAGACGGCAATAGCATGCCTTAATCGGGGAGGTAGCGTAAAATATCGCAACTTAAGCAATATAACCTTCCAGTATTTAAACTAGTGCGGGCAAAAACGTATAACACTCTTCGCATCTTACATCGCTTCCAAAGAAAACAATGAACCCGATAAGGCATCGAGACAAACTTTCGTTGAAACCGAATACGAACTAAACAAGCAGGCATATAAAAAAATAATAGAGGTTTTCGGGAAACCAGATATAGATCTATTTGCAACTTATCTTAATGCAAAATGCAATAAATATGTTTCCTGGTTGCCGGATCCCAACCTCCACAGCAGTCGATGCATTTACAATTTCTTGGCATGAGTATTTTTACGCATTTCCTCCGTTCTCTATGATATCTAGTGCTTTAAATAAAATCATACAGGATGAGGCCACCGGAATATTGGTAGTACCTGAGTGGCCGTCACAACCCTGGTATCCCTTGTTTTGGAGCTTATTAATCCAAAAATCGTTAATTTTTAAATCAAATAAAAATTTACTACTCTCTCCTTCTAGATACCCTCATCCCCTACACAGAAAACTTTCCCTGGTGGCAGGGAAATTGTCCGGGAAGCATTCCTTCAAAGAAGCATTTCCGCCCACGCCATCCCAATAATGTTTGCATCCATCTCAGAAGGGACTTGGAAACAGTACAACGCTTGTTTTAATAAGTATTGGAAGTTCTGTAACAGCAAAAATTGCAATGCCTTTACTTATAATTTAAACATTTATCTCGACTTTTTAGTTAGCGAAATAAACAAAGAGGGTTCTTACGCCTCGATAAATACCTATAGATCAACTCTTAACTTTATGTTTTCACCGCCTAATAGCGATGAAAATATAATAAAAAGATTTTTTAAAAGGAAGCTACAATTTAAAGCCACCTAAACCTAAATATGAGTTTACGTGGAACGTTGAACCTGCATTAAACTATTTAGCAACACTTTACCCTCTACAATCTCTATCACACGATAAATTAACAATAAAAACGGTAACACTTATGGTACTAACTTCAGCACATCGAATTCAAACATTAAGCAAAATTACGATCGATAATATACTAGACTCTACAGACAAAATTGAAATAAAAATTCCGGAAAAAATTAAAACCTCAGCTCCCTATAAAAACCAGCCTATTTTAACATTTCCGTACTTTCAAAAACCAGAATTATGTGTCGCGAGTATTATAAAACAGTACATAAAAGCCACCGAGCGCATTCGTTCCAATTATACATCCCTATTCTTAACCCACAAAAACCACATCACCCCCGCAACAACTCAGACCCTGAGTAGGTGGATCAAGTCAACCTTAAAGAACAGTGGTATAAACGTTAACGTCTTCACCGGGTATAGTGTAAGACACGCCAGCACGTCAGCAGCCTTTAAGTCTGGCGTAAACATAAATATCATTAAGAATACAGCAGGGTGGAGCCCTAACTTTGACACCTTCTTCAGATTTTATAATCGACCCCTAGGTGCGCCCAATGACATATTTGCCAATACAATCTTAAATTTGAGTACATCTTAGCCCCAATAGGTAACCTATTAAATATTCTGTTGCCTAATTTTGAAATTATTATATTTGTTTTGCTTTGTTGGTACATTAATAAGATGTTAAATAAAACATGTTTATTTACAACGTTTAGGTACCCCTAAATATTAATTAGTTAAGAAAATTATAGGATAGATTCTTCTTTTTCTTGTTATACTTAAAATTGAATTAAACTACTTTACTGCATTAATCGTGTTTTTGTGGTATTCTCATGATTGGAGGTAGAATGATGCAAAATTGCACAATTGCACCATCGAGCTTTAAACAGCTACGATGTAATCATATGGGAGGACAAGCGATGGAAAATTGATAGATTAATCGAATACTTACCTGTATGAAGATTAATCGTAATTTTCCGAGCTTGTCCTCCGATATGATTACAACCCTCCCAACCACATACCCCTTAATGGGGCAATTTTGCTCTAAAACAGAATGAGTAAGCATCGAAGTGTGGGAGCCGCCTCGGGTTAGAGATAAGGAATTGTTTATGCTTTGAATACGTATCGATGGGTAGAGAGATTCAGAAACTACGATGTAATCATATCGGAGGACAAGATCGGAAAATTACGATTAATCTTCATACAGGTAAGTATTCGATTAATCTATCAATAATTTCGCATAAAACCAAGTTCCTACAAGACCTTCCGACGCTGGAGGGGTAAGAGAACAAATTCATTCACAGGAAAATTGCAGAAACTTTTCCACAGACACTTCAGGACCTTTGCTGATTATTTTTTGGGAAAAAATAATTTCAGTGCTCCAACTGTAATAAACTTTTTTCAGCTAGGAACATCATTTCTTAGGCAGGCAGATATTGCCTGCCTAAGAAATGAATTTTTATTAACTTTAACTTTGTGTAAACATTTTAAAGTAAACTTTTTCCAGTAACAGTAATTCTTTTACACTTGTGTTTAAAAATTTGTCAGTTAGTAATTAACTTGTTCAAATTTTTTAACTTAGACATTTTTTATATCTCTGCGTAAAATATTTTACAAAGTAAATACTTTTCCAAATTTATTTTCCAACTTTGACAAATTTTTAAACTTGAGTTTAGACTTACTCAAGTGAACTTTTTTTTTTCAAAATTTCTTGAACTTCAAAATTTTTCAAGTCAGTGCCTAACTTTTACTTTTTTCAAAGTGAACTATTTTCAAAAACTTTTTAATATTTTGTGCCTAACAATACTGCCTTACTGTCTTAATTACTGTGCATCACATTAAACTCTTTAACGTGGTTTATCCCGAGTGGCTCACCCCATGTCTCTTACAGACAATTATTACACGAAAAGAATTCGATAAATACGCCCTCCATCTTGGGAGGAAATGAACTAAGGTGTGTTTTACTACCTTTTTCCGTCCTTTAGCCACTCGGAGTCACAAATAAATACTCAGTGCATTCTCAAGAACTTTCTACGTTCTTCAACTTTAATTTACCCAGAACTCATACCGGGAGACCTACCTCCGTCGTGGGAATCGCACCAGGGGCCTAGCTATAAGCGGCTAGTGCTGAAACAGATAAACCGTCATCGCAGAACACAGAGTCTCATTCTCGAGCGAAGCTCGGAATTCCTAAACAAAAATCGACCCTGAGAAAAGCCGATCCCCGAAAGTAAGTCAACGTCAGTCTTTGGGACATAGACACTTCAAAAGCTCTGTGGAGGCGTTTCTGGCGCCCGCAAACAAACAAATAAACATTTATAGGAATATAAATTCGAAGCGCGACCACAAAAAGAGCTTCCTCGCAATAAAAAAGATTGACCCAGAGACCAGCGATGATAACAGTATGAGCGCCCTAGAGCACCAAACACAAATAGACTCTAGTGTGAAGAGAAGACAGAATACATGGAGCACCCGAGGACTACGGTGGCCTTCCAAGCAGGCAGTCTCACTACCACTGTCACTGCTGCCCCTCCACTGCCACCATCCTCGATGACACACAACACAGCCGCCCAGGCTCCGACGACGGGTTCCCGCCATTATATGGATTTACCGCCAATGGCACACCAGAACACGCTATCTCGGGCCCATACACTGCGCTACACGAGCGCCCCGACCACGACCTGCCTGAGATGGTCGATTTAGAACAAAGGCTGCAAAGTCTTGACACTACGGCACGGAAAAGTCACGAGCTCTGTACCCGCAGTGGCTCCGTCGAGGACTCGCCGCTGCGACGTTCCCCGGAGCACTCCCGAAACCGTAGACATTCATGTCACCGGCGTGCAATAACTGCAATGCGCTGATTGGCTGCGTGCGCTCTGGGGGCGTGGTTGAATATACACCAGGTCTCTAGAGCGTACAAAAGCAGCGCCTGCATATACTCTTTTAGCCACGCCTATGGTTTGGTACCTTGTGGTGGTCTAAATAGCTTGATATTAGGACGTACACTTTTTTATCTCTCTTTATATTTCATTTATGCCCGGCTGTTGTAATTTGTTGACCGATTGTGGTTATTTCTGTCAACGGGGGTCGCTCTTGACGCCCCTTTAGCACCCCTGCCTAAGGAATCTCCCTTGATGTCCTCATGGGGCCAGACAAAAATAATCACCAAGTATATTGAAATTTGTTAAAAGCGGGGTGCTTCTGTAAGATGGTTTGTATATGGGTGGTGTAACCCTATCGTTATATAAGCTAGTGGTCTAATTTAATCTGATAGCTGCTCAGAAATTATCACTTTCAGACTGAGATTTATTTTATACTCATATAGGGGTCAGCCCCTGAACTATAGGTTCGCCATTTATTTAAATTACCTTTATGATTAAATATAACTGAGAATTTAAATACAAACTATTTTATTGTTTATTAAATATACAGTTAATATTTGCTTATACTTGATTAATAGAATAATTAAATAGGTAGTTAAAGTTTACTTATAAATGGATATAGTAGTAAACTAATTATTTATTGATTAGATATAAAATTAAAATCAACTAATAACTCAATTAAGTAACAAAATAATTTATTGTTAAGTAAATGTGTAGTTAAAATGCACTTAATATTTAATTAAGTAAGCTAACCTATAATTCATGTAATAAAATATTAATAACTTACAGTGTTCTAATGTATATAATCCAAAAATTACAAAAGCAGCTGTGAAATAGCACCAGAATTTGTTGCATGTGATAAAATTAGCACCACTCCGTATTTAACCACAATAACACCACTTTTATACACTAAAAGATTACTAATAGAGAGATAAATTGTGTTATGATATTAATGAATTATATATTTAGAGTCGTTTAGTGGCTATTTTTGAGTATTGAGTAGTTGGGCTAGGACTGACTGACTTGTGGGGGGATTTCATTCATATTTATAGTATTTCGAAAATTCGAGAATCGAATTTTCTGGAATTTTTGAGCGCTGGTCGCGCCTGGTCCTGTTGAATTTCCTATCTGTAATGCTATCTAGAATGATCGATCATTTATATTTATATGTAGGCCGTGGCCAACGTCAAAGACGAGCCAATCAAAAAATTGCATTTTTCCTAAGTTTGATATAAATTATGTCTACGGTTTGAGTAGTGCTCTGGGGAACGCCGAAGTGTGGATTCCTCAAGGGAGCAGTTGTTCCACGCCGTAGATTTGTCAAGACTTTGCAGCCTATGTTCTAAATCGATCATCTCAGGCAGGCCGTGGTCGGGGCGCTCGTGGAGCGCAGTGTGTGGGCCCGAGATGGCGGGTTCTGGTGTGCCGTTTGTGGTAAACCCATATAATGGTGGGAACTCGTCGTCTGAGCCTGGGCGGCTGTGATGTGTGTTGTGGAAGTCAGTGCTAGTTGTGGGAGGAGCAGTGATAGTGGTTGTGAGGCTGCCGGCTTCAGAGGCTGATCTAGACCTCGGGTGCTCCATGACTTCTTTCTTCTCTTCAATCTTACAAGAGTCTATGGTAGTTGGACCTAGAGGTGCTCGGGAGAGCGCTAATACTCCCCGAGTTGAGTTGAAGGTTAGTAAATATTGGTGCCAAAGCGCTAATACCTTGAGTGTTAGTGAGAGAGCGTTTATAGGTCCTATACAGGGCGCTAATCCCCTGGTGACTTATGTGAGGATGTGTTCCTGGCATATACTTAATATTAAACTTAATATTAATAAAGTGTCTATAAGTTGCACTGTGTGAGAGGGTTGTAAAACGTTACTATGGTGTTTGCAGGCTTGCATAAAGTTCTACACTAGAGTCTGATTTGGGACACTTAGTTTTTACAAGTGATAGTCTCTGGCTAGGCTTGTATGAAATATTAAGTTTCACTAAAATTTGACTGTCGCTGAGAAGCGGCGAGCCTGTGTGGCTAGTTATGAACTTACACACTATATTCAAGTTAGTCTATGCAGATCCAAGCAAGTCGCGCAGCGACTCGACTTGGTGTGAAATTTAGAAAGTGCACTAAAAATGTCTCAGCGTCCGTCGCGGAGTGGCGGAGATTAATGTCTTTGGGATAGCTACACTAGTTGGAAAGTAAGCTATTAAACGAGTTAGGATAATCTAGAGCAAGCAAGTCGCACAGAGACCCGACTTGTGAATTAGAAAGTTCACTAAAAAGTCTTAGCGTCCGTCGAGATGCGGCGGAGCTTATTGTCTCTGGCAGAGTCTTAACCTGCTATGAGGCAATATTCACTGGAAACGTGAGCTCACCTGGTTGTCCTGTGTCCGGCGTCGGCCTCGAGTCACAGGGCACGGCTGCACTAGGAAAGCGAGCGGCACAGAAGTTAAAGAACACACCACGTTCACTTGAACAGTATATTACTTCACACACATACACAATGTTACACAGATAAGAGCCGGCTACCAGCGTGCTTGCAGTAGGATTTTTGTGAAAGGCTTGAGAACTTGTTAAACAGTACTTGTCTTGAGCAGTATACATACGCCGAGACTCAACATTTAAGCAAAGCAGAAAAAAGGTAAAAAAGTTCAAAACGTTTGGATTCCAGAACAACAAGAAGCGCGAATAGAGTTTGGCTTAGTATTTATAGTGGAGCAGAAAGGTGGTTACGCCTCTTTTTGGGCCTCTGGCCAATCAGAGGCTAGCTAGTTTAGGGTAGCCGATGACAATCATTTAGGTACATTAAAATAGATCTGTCGGGGATCTAGGAGCTGGGACGTCTTCCTGTAACAGCGCGTGCTGTTAGGATCATCACTCCACTCCAAGCCTTCAAGGCAGTCACATCTCGTTGCAAATACGGTTATCGGTGGCTCGCGCCGCGCACTAGAGAATAGAAGAATTTCATTTTATTGTTCTTATTTTAAGTGGAGTTCGCGATTATAGAAGCCAATACTTTAAAATTCAGAGGAATAGCTCATTTTTATTTGTCTCAATCGTTGGGAAAATTCGTATTATTTATTATCAGTATTTTAGAATCTTATTTTATTTGTTGGAGAACTTGCATAGCATTTTTGGCTTCCATATAAAAATTTAATTTGATTTTTATTTTATTTTATTCTGACCACGAACGTAGAACATTTATCAACAGCCCAAGGAACAACTACCATAACCCTGAGGTGCAACAACGCCACAAGTCAGTCCAGAGGAACCACTCGAGTTACCTTCCATCTACTTGGCGAGACCTTCGAAGAAAATATGGTGGTAGTGGACCACCTAAATGAACAAATCATCCTCGGCCAACCCTGGTTGAATTCTCAGGCGGCCGTCATTGACATAGGACGAGGCTGCATGCATTACGGACGAGCTCTCAAAAAAACAGTCTACTGGGTGCAGGCGAAAGCGCCAAATCAAACCAAGGATCATATGGCCCTGCTAGAAAAACGCGTGGCCGCCGACGACGCAGCTCCCTACCACCACTGTTGCAGCAGTACCCCGAAGTCTTCGACGAGACGCCCAGGAGCGCAGCCACGCGCTCGGTCCGATACGTCATCCACCTCAAGGACGAAGTACCTGTTCGAGTGAGGCCTTTTCGAAACTCAGAAAATAAAAAGAAAATTATCAACGAGGAGGTGAGGGAGATGCTGGCTAACGGAATCATTCGACGCAGTAACTCTGACTATAATACCCCAGGTTCTGCGTCGACTATCGTCAACTCAACAAAAAAACATTGGCCGAGATTGGTCAACTTCCACCCATCCACGACACCATCAGAGATCTCGGAGAAGCCAAGGTTTTCACCACTCTGGATTTGAAGTCGGGGTACTGGCAGATACCCATGCAAGAGGCCTCCAAGCGATATACAGCGTTCAGTACCCCAGACGGCCGGGCCTATGATTTCAATGTGATACCGTTCGGATTGACAGGGGCCCCGGGCACATTCCAGAAGTGCATGCTGGAAGTCCTCGAATGGTGCGTCCACCGATTTGTCAAGATATACTTGGACGATGTCATTATTTATTCCAACGATCGTGCAGAGCACCTTAAATACATCAGCCTGGTGTTAGAGAGACTACGAATCCACAACCTACGATGCGCCCGCGAGAAGTGCACCTTCGGCACAGGTGAATTAGCCTACCTCGGACACACGATTACAGGCGAATATAATCTACCCAGAGAAGAACACATGAGCACAATCCGAGACTACCCAGCCCCCAGAATCATGAAAGAGCTACGAGCCTTCATGGGCACCTCCAACTGGTTGAGGGACTATGTGCCCAAGTTTGCAGAAATCGCCGCTCCGATGACGGATTTACTATCCACCAAGAGGAAGAAATTCCAATGGACATCCAAGGCTCAGGAGGCCTTCAATAGCCTCAAGGAAGCCCTGGTACAGCCTCTGCAACTCTGCAGACCAGACCCCAACAAACGCTACTACCTGCAGACCGACGCCAGTGGGGTCGGCTTGGGAGCCACCTTGTTCCAACTAGACGAGCACGGAAAGAGACGCATAATAGCCTGTGCGTCGGCCAAGCTCAATTCAACCGAACGCAAATATCATTACAATGAGCAGGAGGTGCTGGCCATGGTCTGGGCCGTCAAGCGGTTTCGACAGTTCATCGAAGACCAGGAGTTTAGTCTGCTCACCGACAGTCGAGCCCTGTTATGGCTGGAAAAATATAAGGACGAGAGAGCCAAGCTCACCAGATGGGCCCTGATGCTACAAGAATATCGTTTCACGGTCACGCATGTCCCCGGGCCACAAAACGAACTGCCCGATTTTCTCTCTCGCAACGCGGTCACTCAGGAGATACCTGCAGAGTGCTTGCAGGATGACAGAGAGCAACCAGAACTCCATCAAACCAAAGAACACGAGGAGCCACAGTACCAAGCGGTCATACGCAGTCAACGCCTCGACGAGGGTTGCACACGAGACAAGGCACGACTATGGATTAACCAGCAGGAAGTGCCCACCGACGAGGAAGAGAGACGAGTGGCCAAGAAATATGCTGTCCTCGACGACCTAATTTGGTTCCGAAAACATGGCCACCGAGCGCTCTTAGTTCCCACCGAGATGAGACCCCGCATCCTCGACGAATATCACGAAAGCCGCCTCGCAGGGCACCCGGGCCAAGACGAAACACAGATGGCCATCCAGCGGTTGTACCACTGGCCCGGTATGAGCAAGGATATTAAGACATACGCGAGGACCTGCTTGGTATGCGCCTCCGAGAAGAGGGGAGCTCCCCAAGGGCCAGCATCCCAGATACCGCACATCCCTGAGCAACCCTGGAAGACAATCAGCCTAGATGCCCTGGGGTCGTATCTCGAAACAAAAGACAAAAACCGATTCGTCATGGTGACCACGGACCTGTTTACAAAGTGGGTGGAGGCCAAACCCACCCAGAAAAGCACCATCCGTACCATGATCCAGTTCCTCGAGGAGGAGGTGTTCCACCACTGGGGTTTTCCCGAGTAAATCATCACAGACAATGGGCCACAACCAGGCGACTGGGTCGTGCCTCCCGAAGCACAACCGCCGCCGCCACGCCTAGGGATGACAGGGTACGACGAGCCAGGGATCGACAGGTGGTTTACCAAAGGCGACTCTTCCCACGACCCAGGGAACCGCAGCTGCAATTCAAGCGAGAAGACCGCGTCATGGGCAAGCAACCACCAACCCGGCCACCCCTTGGACAAGAAATGGACCGGCCCCCACGAGGTCACCAGGAAATTGGGGGAATCCACCTATGAGCTCGACCGGAATGGACTTCTACTTCCGTTCCACCTGGACGACTTGAGGCCAGCGCCCGCCGCTAGGATGCCGACCGCCCCAGACGACTCCGTGACACACCCGACCGCTGCCACCTCGGAGGACGACGTCGGAGATGCCTCGCCAGTGCAAGTGTAGTGCAGTGTAGTGCGCGCAGTGAACGCTCAGTTAGTGTAAATTTAAGAGACAGATCAGAACTGTGAGATAAGTTAGTTATGAGTTAAATTAGAATAAGTTAGTTTGTATTTTTAGGTGGTTCTATTATTATCAATAAATTAGGAAGCCCAAAAAACGCTATGCAAGTCTTCGGGCCCGGGGAGTGTCATCGGCGTGCAATAACTGCAATGCGATGATTGGCTGCGTGCGCTCTGGAGGCGTGGTTGGATATACACTAGGTCTCTAGAGCGCACAAAAGCAGCGCGCTATGCACGCCCCTGAATATTTGATTATGACCACGCCTACGGTTAAGTGCCTTGAGGTGGTCTATTTATTTAGTAATAGGAGCGTACACTTTTTATCTCTCGTTCTGTTATTAAATAATGCCCAGCTGTGATGATATGTTTACTTGTTTATCGGTTTTATGTCAACAGGGGGTCGCTCTTAACTCCCTTTAGCACCCCTGCCTAAGGAATCTCTCTTGATGTCCTCAGGGGGCCTGACAAAAAACAAACTAAAAAGTAAGGCTGGGAATCGAATACGAATAATTTGAGTATTCGAATATTCGAGTATTCCAATACGAATTATTCTAATGGGAAATTATTCGATAATTCGAAATATTCGAATACTAGAATATATTCGAATATTCGATTATATTCGAATATGCGAATATTCGAATACACGATTATTCGAATACTCGAATATTTGAATACACGAATATATTCGAGTATTCGATTATATTTGAGTAAATTTGAATATTAAAATATATTATTAAATTATGTACGAATAGGTATGCAGTACGCATCCAACCAAAGTAGGTAGATAGTAAGTATAGGTAGGTACCTATTTTAAATCCAAATATATAAATAGAACACATTAGTGGCACGTTTTACTCCCAGTCAAACATTCCATCTCTTTCTCGCCTCGACCTTATTCTTACTGTACTAAGGCAGGGGTTAAAATAAAATTTTAAATTTTAGAAAACCTGTAATTATTTAACAATTGACTTTTCATGTATTTGTTTTACCTTCACAATCTGCGTCTTTTTTAAAAACATTCTAATTTTAGAGCACTTTTATTTTTTTCAAAAAGGAAAAATTGTTATGACAGAAGTATAATAAGCTAGCTCTGTTTTCGTTTTATTTAAGCTTCAATAGTTAAATGTGAACAATAGCGCCTCAATCCTAAAATAAAATACTAACTAAATAATTCTGACCCTTAAAGCACTGTACAGGAGACATACCCTATTGTAGGTATGGAAAGCAAATCAAATTGCCTGCTTAGTGGATTACGTCACGACTATTATTGTGGTCTATCCAACCAAATACTCAAATAGAGTATTCTCTATTCACTAGTATTCAGTGCTATACCTATTAATAATGAATATTCGAGGATCCGGATTATTCGGATACCTAATAATTCGAATTATTCGAGTATTGGAATATTTGAATTATTCGAATAGGTATTCTAATAATTCTAATTATTCAAATATCCGAATACTCGAATAATTCGAATATTCGAATATCCGAATAATTCGAATACCCATTCGAATAATTCGAATAATCCGATTATTCTAATATCCGAATAGTTCGAATATTCGAATATTTTTTCGAACGAATATTCGAATACTAAAATCTGGAACATTCCCAGCTTTACTAAAAAGCAAAGTAGTTAGGAGTTTAATTAAATTGTTTAATTAATAGTGGGGTATGTTTGTATGGTGAGCTTAGATTTGTTACAGTAAGACGTCCCAGCGTCTAGATCACCGACAGACCTATTTTGATATACCCAAAATTTTGACGTCGATTCGTTCGGCAACGAATTCGCCAGTCATGGGTGGCCTTGAAGTAGGCTATGAGCTCCGGGTGAATCTTTTTTATTGCGAAAAAGCCCCTGGCGAGGTTGCGCTTCAAATTTTTATGATTGATAATTTGTAAAAAGTGAGTCGGGCGCCAGAAACGCCGCCTCGGAGCTTTCTGCAATATTTTTCCCAAAGCCCAACGTCGCTTACTTTCGGGGAACGGCTATTGCTCAGGGTCGATTTTTTCTTTGTTTGTTGGTATTCCGAGCTTCGCTCGAGAATGAGACTCTTTGTGTAGCGATGGCGTTACCTATGTGGCTCTAACCGCTTATGGCTAGGCCCCTGGTGCGAATCCCACGACGAAGGTAGGTCCCTTGGTGGAAATTCGAGGTAAGAGTGGAGGACGTAGAAATGTTGCACTAACGTTTTTTGTTTGTATATGTGTGGGTCCGAGTGGCTAAGGATGGGAAAAGGTATAAAAACACACCAAGTTTATTTCCTCCCAAGATGGAGGGATAGCATAATCGAATTCTTTTTGTGAGTTTTTGTTTTCTGTAAGAGATATGGGGTGAGCCACTCGGGTAAACCACGTTTGAGAGGTTACACAATGCACAAATGTTTAAAAAGTCAATAATGTCAATAAAGTTTATATCAATGTTCACTTTTTTTGCAATAATGTTTGTGTAAGGCAGTTTTTTAGCACTGAATTTACTTTTAGAAAAGTTCAAATAAAAAAAATGTCCACTTGAAAACAAATTTCCTTAAGCTTTAAAATTTGTCAAAGTATATATGCGGTTATGGAATTTGTTAAATATGACTAAGGTAAAAAATCTGAACAGTTAAAATATTTAACAGACAAATTTTCAAACCTAAGTGCGAATGACTGAAAAAATTTACGTGTTACTGAAAAAATTCCTGAAAATTGTCTTTTACTGAAAATCAAATCAAACAATGCCTTGTAAAATTTATAAAGTCTATTCACAATAATAAATGTTCATAAGAAAATCAACAATGTTTGTTAAAAAATTGGTGTCCTGCCTAGGTATCTGGTTCCCTAACTGAAATAAATGTTTATACAGAAGGAGCACTGAAATTATTGTTTTCAGCAAAAATATTCAGCAAAAGTCCTTGGAAAGTCTCTGGAAACGTGGATGCTGGTTTCCTGTTAGTGAAAGTGTCTCTTACCCCTCCAGCGTCGGAAGGTCTTGTAGGAACTGTGTTATTAGCGAAATTATGATTAATAATTATTATTCCCGTCGCGGTAGAATTTCTTTTACTTTTTCGCAACGAAAACACAGGCAACTTTGAAACTTTTGGAACGTATTTCGAGATTTACGTCGTTTCGCGGTCGTCCGAATGTGTATTGAATTCTCGCACTTGAGAAATCTTGTAGAATTTGCGTTGGCTGGCTGTGTGGGACGTGCTATTAGCGCCAAAAGAATTGAAAAATTCTGATTGGTTAAAGTTGCGGTGGTATAAAGGTTTGGACCTGAATACAGTGTGATGATTGGTCGTTGTGTTCTAGCCAGACTGCTGTATGAATGCTCTAGGAATGCTCTCTATAAATTAAAATTGGTTTTGCCAGAGTAATACGGGTCTGGCGGAAGTCTGAGCGCCGTTTTCTGTCCGAGCGCTCGAGCAAACTGGGCCCCGTATGACCTAGCTCAACCCATACCGATAATCCTTTCCCGCGCTTTTTTAGAAACTGTGGTTAACTGTTATCCTGCATGTGTGTGGACCTTTGGACAGCTTGGATTCTACTGAACATTTTTGTTTTTGGTTGATTAAAATCGGATAATTAATAAGGAAGTTACAGTGTGTTATTTGTTAATTTGTATGAAAATCTAATATGAACTGCAATAAAAGTTAAATAATTTATTTATTTTTAATGTTTTAATTAATTTCTCTGGCTTAAAATGAGCTATTTAATTAAATCTTTTAATGGTTTTTTAGTTTAATGTTTTAAGTTGATTTTAATAAGTAAAATCCTCGCCTGAGTCCAAGAGGTGAGGTGCGGTGGTGAATGCGGTTTTAGTATACATGGTCTATTGAAAGTGCTGAGGGCCTGCGGCATGATAATGAACCGGTCGTTCTGACTGTGCTGTAAATTTAGTATAAAAAATTAGCTAAAATTTTGTGTAAAGATTTTTGAAAAATATTCATCACGGTCTGAGTTATAGAGTTTAGAAAAATTAAAATTTGGAAAGTGCGATGAAAATTGACTTTGTTCTAAAACGGGTTTGTTTACATCCGCCGTATATGGGTCACTGAAAATGAGTCTATTTTCAGGCGAACTGAAAATTTCCTGAAAAATTTTTTAAAATTTGGAAAAATTAATTTTTTCGTAGAGTTTCTTTGTAAAAGTGCCAGTGTTTTCGAAGCTATAAGTGTGTATTATGCAAAATGAATTCTTTTCGAAAAAAATTTTTTAAGCTCTTACGTAACGGCTGCGGTACTCGTGTCCTACAACAGCCTCTGGTTCGGTTCCTCCCTGGACCGGCCCGGCTAAGGGAATATACATGGGAAAGAGCGGGCTGGAGACTGACGTGGACGTTGGAGACCTTGGGGCTCTGGGACTGGGGCCTCGGGGCGAAGCCGCCCCTGTTTGGGACCTGAGTTGCATGGGCATCCTTATGTAATTGTTGCTTTTAATATTATTATTATTATAATTTTCTTTTGTTGTTTTTTTTGTAATTGGTTTTGGGTTTCTTTTTTTTGCAAGGATTAATTTTTTTCCTTAATTGTATTTTTTTTATTTATTTATTTTTTTTTTTTGGTATTATTACTATTATTATTTTTTTTGTTTGCTTTTTTTGTACTTGGTTTGTTTTGTTGTAAGGATTAATTTTTTTTTCCTATTTGTTATTATTATTTTTTTGTATTATTATTATTATTTTTTTTTTTCAGGAAGAATTAGGTTCTGTCAGGAGTCCCGCCAGACAAACTGCACCAAATGATAAGGTGCAGCGCTATCAAAAGCCTGTTGACGGACCCCGTGGACTGGTGGCTGCGCTGTGGCCCTGAAGGGGCCTTCCCTATTCGGAGGGTAAGTAATGAAAGAAATGAAACAATTAATTATGTTTTAAATGAAGCCAAAGTAGCTATGCAAGTTCCCCTTTTCCCAATTAAATAAAAGAAAAAATTAAATTCTAGTTAAATTATAACGAGTTCGATTCCCCTGAATGCAAAGTAAATTAAAGTTAACCGAGCTCCACTTAAATATGCGAGAATAATAATAAAAGTGAATATGCAAATAATTCGCGTCGCGAGCCACTGAGTTGCAGAGAGATGTTTCTGCTCTGAATGCACGGAGTGGAGTGATGATCCCAGCAGCGCGCGCGCTCCTTTTGTGCGCTCTAGAGGCCTGGGGTATATCCAGCGACGCCCCCAGAGCGCACGCAGCCAATCAGTGCGGAGCAGTTTCGATGCCGGTGACAATTTTATATTAAACCTAGGTAAAATGCAATTTTCTGATTGGCTCCGTCCTTGACGCTAGCCACTGCCTACATATAAATATAATGAACCAATTATTCTAGAACAGCATAGTTCAACGAGCAGTCGAAGTGTACGGTCTACTTGTGAGAGCGCAGTATTGAGAAAGCGAAGCGAACGATAAAGCCACTTGCTGTTTTCAGGGCAACAATAAAAGAATTCGAAAACTGTTCTATTTAGAACAAAACAAGAAAAGAATTCGTGTTCTTTTCAGAACATAGGTTTCTAATAATTAATATTTTTCTTTCAGGTTCTAATAAATTTCTTTTTCAGAATTTCTTTCAGAGTACAGAACAAGGACAGCCAGGCCACGCATACCCAGGAGGAGGGTATGGCTAACGGCAGCATAGAAGAGGACGAGGCCTCGCGGAGTGGAAGCTCCAGGGCTTCCACCCCATGCAACATGGATATCGAGGATCCAGAAAAGCTGCGTCTCATTGCCGAAAACCAGGCACTGAGAGCGCAGATCGAAGACATGAGCCAAAGGATGGCTCAAATGCAGGCGAGGATGGATCGCCAACATGATGAACTCCTGAGGGCCATTCAGGGGGGCCCAATCTGGCGCAGCCAAGCCAGCGTCTAAGAAGAGGCGCAAGGAGAACTTGGATTCCGATGAAGAGGAGCCCAAGCAAGCAAGGACCCAAGAGGCCCGGGCTCCCATGGAGGCTGCGAGCCACAAGGAAAATGAGGACCGGCAAGAGGCCTCAAGCCCAGGACTGGCCCCAAATTCAGAAGCCAAAACAATCAGGGTCCCACCAGTCGTCCTAAGGAAGAAGGAGACATGGACGATAGTCAGCAAACGTTTGAAGGAGGCAAACGTCAACTTTAGGAAGGCCCGAGTTACTGGCGAAGGCATCTCTATAGAACCTACCACTAGCGAGGACTATAGGAAGATGACTAGGTTATTCTCTCAGGAAAAGAGGGAATACCACACGTACGCGCTCCCTGACGAGAGGCTCCTTAGAGTGGTTATTCGAGGAATACCAAGTGGAGTGAGCTGCGAGGACGTGAAACAGGACCTGGTAGAGCAACGATTCTCTCCAAGCTCGGTCCAAAGTATGACTTCGAGGAGGACGAAGCTGAAGATTCCTCTGGTTCTGGTACAGGTGCCACTGGGCCAGGTGAAGATCCTGGACGTTACGAGGTGCTGCTTCCTGGTAGTACGCACCGAGAGACAAAGGGCGCAACAGAGCGTCACCCAGTGTCACCGCTGCCAGCGCTTCGGCCATGCACAGGGTAGGTGCACCGCACAGCCCAAGTGCGTGAAGTGCGGTGAGGCCCACCGGTCCGAAGAGTGCAAGAAAAAGAAGGAGGTACCAGCGAGGTGCGCAAATTGTCAGGGAGCGCTACCCAGCCAGTTATAAAGGATGTCCCAGATATCCAAAGAAGCCTACAGGACTCTCGCAGAAACAGGCACCAGGGGAAACAACAGCCACCGAGGGAGGCTAAAAGACCCGCCACAAGCGAGCTGAGCTACGCGCGGGTAGCTCAAGGTAACGCGGGACCGAGCGCCGGTCCCGCCAAGCAACAAAGAGCACCCGTGGAGGCACAAAACCTCACTGCGGTGCTCAAACAGATGCAACAAATGTGCTCAGCAATGAGCGCATTTTTTGCACAGATGCCAGGCTTCACTAATCTGTAATGTCTTTTCAGGTGAAGCCGAACTTCCTGCAGATCGCCTCATGGAACGTTAATGGGCTACAAGGAAGAAAACTTGAAGTGGAGGAACTCCTAGCCCGGTTCGACATAGACGTGTTGGCACTGCAGGAAACGAAGATGACGCCGCTGAAACCAGCCAACTTTCCTGGCTACCATGTCTACAGGAAGGAATACGCTGGACCAAGGCCGATGAGAGGAGTAGCCCTGCTGGTAAAGAACCGGACTCAGGTGCTTGCCACAGGGGATCTGAACGCCAAGTCACAGGAATGGAACAGCAGAGTCACCAACACTCAAGGACGAGATCTGCTGAGGTTCCTGGGACGACACGCTAGCGACATGCAGGTACTAGGACCGGACGAGCCGACGCACGACAACGGGATCCACCGACCTGAGGTGCTGGACATCGCTGTAATGAAGGAGATGCCCCTCAATGCGGAAATCTTCACCAGGACGGAAGGTACCACAGAGCATAACCCGATCTTCTTGGACCTAGGAGAGAAGGAGGATGTGGACACTGGAACCTTCGTCAAAAGGAGGACTGACTGGGAATTGTTCCGTGCAGTACTGCAAAGGAACATTGCACATATTCCCAGGATCGAATCCGGAGAAGATGTGGAGAGGGCCATCACCTCCCTGGAAAACCAGATCCAGGAAGCGATGGAGGAAAGCACCACAGAGATGGAGACCAGAAGGTCACCAGCGCCAATGGCAAACCTCACTGCGGGCCTCAGGCAGCTGATTCGGGATAGACGAAGGACGAAGAAAAGGGCCCGAGGACTAGACTCCCAGCGGATAGACACGCGTATAATACGCTGAACAGGAGAGTCAAAGCTGCCCTCCAGGAACACCGTCAAGAAGGATGGCAGCGTCACCTGGAATCGCTGGACCCACAGGACAGGAGCATCTGGAAAACCCAGCGCGCTCTGCGGAACAGGCCGAAGCCGATGCCCCCGATCCACGGAGAGAACGGGATTGTCTACACTCGCCAGGAAAAAGCCGAAGCATTTGCTAACAGCTTGGAACTGCAGTGTAGGGAAAACCAGCTCGATGGTGAGGACGAGGACTGGGTTGACGACGTGGAACGCAGAGTGCGTCGGATGCTCCGCCTGCCAGACGAGGATCACATTCGCCCGACCACTCCAGAGGAGGTTAAGGGGGATTCTAAGGAGCTTAAAGCCAAGGAAAGCTCCCGGATGTGACAAGATCGGAAACATCGCTCTCAAGAAGCTACCCAGGAAAGGCGTAGCAGCCCTGGTGAATATCATCAACGGGATCTTGAGGCTCAGATACTTTCCGGACAGGTGGAAGAAGGCCGACGTCATAGTCATCCCAAAGCCAGGTAAGGATCTAATCTTTCCTTCCACTTACAGGCCCATCAGCCTACTCTCTGCTGTGAGCAAGGTAGCCGAGCGCGTCATCTTGAGAAGAATAGAAGAGGAAACCGAAGAGCTCCAAATCATCCCGGATGAACAGTTCGCGTACAGGACAGGACACAGTACGGAACTCCAAGTACTCAGGATCACGGAAGAAGTCACCAAGGGTTTCAACCAAAGACAGGTCACGGCGGCACTACTCCTGGACGTTGCGAAGGCTTTCGACAGGGTCTGGCATGATGGTCTATTAGCTAAAATGATGAGTATGGGTTATCCCATTGCACTCGTCAAACTAGTTAGATCATACCTGCACGGGAGATAGATGCGAGTGAAGATCAGGGACTGTGTGTCCACTTATCGACCGATGGAAGCCGGAGTTCCCCAAGGCTCTGTGCTGTCACCCCATCTGTTCGCTGTCTTCACCTCTGATCTCCCAAGGGCCGAAGGCACCGCTATGGCACTCTACGCGGACGACACGGCCCTCACTGCCAGATCTTGGAGAGCGAGAACAGCCACCAGAAGACTCCAAGAGGCAGCCTCTCTTCTGGAAGAATGGTGCATCAAGTGGAAAGTCGCAGTCAACGCGGAGAAAAGCCAGACGATTCTCTTCAGGAAAGGACGCAAGGAAACCCCCCACAGGACATGTTTCCATGTTTGGTGAAGACATCCAATGGCACGATTCCGTCAAATACCTTGGCGTAATCATGGACAAGGGCCTGACATGGAGACAGAACACCGAAGCCATCGTGGTAAAGGCCAAGCGGACGAGAGCTCTGATCTACCCAATGGTAGGGGAACCAGAGCAGTCTGAGGAACAAGCTTCTGCTAGTCAAAGCCCTCATCAGACCACAGCTGACCTACGCCTCCGTAGCATGGGGATACCAAGCGAAGACCTATCTGAAGAAGATCCAAGCCGTGGAAAACCTGGCCATCAGGACGGCGGTGAGCGCACCATGGTACGTTAGAAACGCTGTCAGTAAGCCGACCAGTGTCCGTTGTCCCCCTGGCTCCGTGAAGGACGAAAGTGCTAAGAAAGCACTTAGGCCTTCACCTCCTAGAGCTACAGAGCTCATTCTCACCTTGTCCGATGATCCAGACGATAATGTGTCAACTGAGACTTTGTGTACTGGCAGTCAATCCCAAGTCAAAAAATATCCGCACAGTCCCTGACAGACAGATGACAACCCCCGGGGGTGACAAGCTGGCGAAGAAAGAAGACGAAGACAGAAGAACGCCAGAAGAGGCCCTAGCCAGCAGGGTTCATCAGCCAGGACCCAGGGAGGTTGGCCGAAATCTTCGGCACCGCTCACATTTGTGAGTGGGGCCGTTTGTAAAGTAAGCTAACCCGCCCTGCACGAGGCCGGTCCAGGTCTACAGCGATGACTAGGGTAAAAAGGCAATAGTCCTGCCTGGCCCTAGCATCCGAGACCGTCAACAAGCCAAAAGGATATTGGCGCGCTAGAACAGCACAGTTCATCGAGCAGTCGAAGCGAGCAGACCTACCTAGAGTGGAGAGCAAAGCGAACAGTGCGAGTGAACAGTGAAAGATAACCAAAGTGAAGCAACGGTCGGCGCAGTCGGAGCTAACGAAAGTTAAGCAACGGTTGGAGCGGTCGAGCTAACTGAGGTTAAGCCACCTGCTCTTTTCAGAGCAAAAGCCAAATAAGAAAAGAATTGTTCTTTTTAGAACAAATTTAAGAAAAGAATTCTGTCCTTATCAGAACAAAAAACAACAAATTTTAAAAATTCCAGGCAATAATAAAAACCTCTCCTTTTCAGATAAACCCAAGGGGACGAAATATCATTTTGAGGAGGACAAAATGACGGACAGTGACGCCACAACTTTCTCCGAGGAATTCGCAAGGAGCTGCCAAGCCAAAATACGCGGCAAAAGGAGCGGAAAAGACGCAAAAATTCAGAGCCTCATTGAGGAGAATGCCAGGCTAAAACAACAGCTGGAAGAGGTATTGGAGGAACTCAGGGCCTCCAAAATCGAAGGACAGAGACGGCACGAGGAGTTGGTAGCCGTCATAAAGGAGCTGCAGAGAGGCAAGGAGCAATCTGCAGCTCAGGCGAGTCACATGCAAATGGAAACTGCGGAGAAGCAGGCATGGACAAATACACGAAAAGAGAAGAGGCCTAGGAGCGAAGACAGCCAGGACTCGGACGGAGAAATGGCAGTTAGGAGGACCCGCAAGGAGCCGGAGACGCCTACCGAAAAAAGGAGCCCCAATCAAGAGGGAAGCCAGGAGCCTGATGTCGGCAGCCAAGCACCAGCGCCAGCGGACGCACCGGCTGCCAAACCTCCGAAAATTCCTCCAGTGATCCTGAGGAAAAAGGAAAGCTGGAGTCATGTCAGCCTACGAATCAAGGAAGCTAGGATCAACTACGTGAAAGCGAAGTTGACGACCGAAGGGGTAGCCATCGAGCCGAGCAGCACGGATGACTACCGGAAGCTCACGAAGTTCCTGGCCGTAGGAAACCACGAGTACCACACGTACTCGCTGCCCGAGGAACGGCAGCTGAGAGTGGTACTAACAGGAATCCCCATGGGCGTGGAGAACGAAGAGATAAAGAAGGATCTCGAAGAACAAGGCTTCACACCGTCATCAGTGCAGAGGATGACTAGCAGACGGACAAAGGCCCAGATGCCGTTGGTACTAATACTAGTACCCAAGGACCAAAAAGGCATCTTAAAAGTAATAAGGTGCTGTTCACTGGTAGTCAAGGCAGAGAAACAGAAGGTCCAGCAGGTGGCAACGCAGTGTCACCGATGCCAAAGGTTTGGACACGCACAAGGCAAGTGCACTGCACAAGCCAAGTGCGTCAAATACGGAGGACCTCACCACTCCGCTGAGTGCAAGAAAACCAGGGACACACCGACGAAGTGCGCAAACTGCGGAGGAGCGCACCCCGCCAGCTACAGAGGATGCCCGAAGTTTCCCAAGAAACAGGCCGCCCCCCCCAGAAGCAAGCGTCAAGGACGCAGCAGCTAGAGGCTAAGCCTGCATCCAAAGACACAACTCCAGGGAGGAGCTTCGCAGACGTTGCGAAGCAAAGGAGAGCCGCCGCACCGCAGGTGCAGACAGCGGCCCCCGCTGCACTGAACGCCAGCAACCTCTAGTTACAGGCCCATCAGCTTACTGCCGGCGATGAGCAAGATAGCCGAAAGGATAATCTTGGCCAGACTACAGGAGTACTCCGAGGAACTGCAAGTCATACAGGACGAACAGTTCGCTTACAAGAAAGGACAGTCGACCGAGCTGCAAATACTCCGCCTGGTGGAACATGCAGTGGATGGTTTCAACAGGAACCAATCCACGGGAGCGATCCTACTAGACGTCGCCAAGGCGTTTGACAGGGTCTGGCATGCCGGACTCCTAGCCAAACTGATAGATGCAGGATATCCAGCAGCAGTCGTCAAGCTGACCAAGTCATACCTTCGGGGAAAGCAACTTCGCGCGAAGGTAGACGGAGAGCTGTCGACCTACAGACCCATGGAAGCAGGAGTACCGCAGGGCACAGTACTTTCGCCACATCTGTTCACCATATACACCTCAGATCTGCCAAGGACAGCAGGAACGGCCTTGGCACTCTACGCAGACGACACAGCTCTAGTCGCCAGATCCTGGCAGGCAGCGCAAGTGACTCGTCACCTCCAGGAAGCAGCATCCCGCCTGGATGAATGGTGCAACAGATGGAAAGTACTGATCAAAGCAGAGAAAAGCAGTGCGATCCTGTTCAGGAAGAAGAGGACTCAAATTCCGGCGGGACATGTTACCATGAACGGCCAACCGATCCAGTGGACCGACATCGCCAAGTACCTAGGTGTTGTGCTTGACAAAGGGCTGACATGGAAACATAACACCGACGAAGTGATCAGGAAGGCAAAAGCGGTGAGGACCAGACTCTACCCAATGGTAGGTAGAATTAGTCAACTCAACCTGAGGAACAAACTACTCCTACTCAGGACCGTACTCAGACCGCAGCTGACGTACGCGTCAGTGGCCTGGGGGTATGCCGCCAAATCGCACAAGAAGAGGATACAAGCCGTGGAAAACGTGGCGCTGAGATGCGCTGTGGATGCACCATGGTTTGTAAGAAACACCGACATCTTCAGAGACCTGGAATACACCCCAGTGTCGAAGATCATCCAGGATCGGGCCAAGAAGATCTTCGTACGAGCGGAGACCCATGCGAATCCTCTAATCAGACGAGCCGTCGATTATGATCCGGCAGAGGCTCCGCGGTACAAGAAACCGAGGCTACAGATCCTGGACAACGGCTAACAGAGGCAAAAACCTCTTCAGCCTAGCCGAGAAGATGGACCACTCCGAAGAGACAATGACGTAACCCACCATCCTTCACTGACCATGGGGCACCGAAAACCGGCCGACTGCCGGATCGGTGCCACGCTCCTTAGCCCCGAGCGGGCCCAAAGCGCTAAAGAAGCGCTTAGGCCCTGCGCGATTCTGAGCTACATAGCTCCTCCTCCCCACACGCCACTGCCGGCTGGAACGTGATCACCAAACCGCCCGACAAATTCCCAGGGCAGGACGGCAACAGTCGCCCTGCCCGTGACACGACGACGCTCCCGGGAGCCAACAGCCGACGAAGAAAGAAACCAGAAACAAGAAGAGCGCCAGAAGAGAAAGGCCCAAGTCGGCTGGGTCCAACAAACTAGGACCGAGGGAGGTCTGCGAAAACGACCACACCGTTCGCATCAGCGGACGGGGTTGCCGGTGGAGCAGGCCCGCCCCTTACGAGGTTAGTCCAGGCCTACAGCGATGCGTTAGGGGCAAAGAAAAGTAAAACTTCCGACCCCTGCCATCCAAGGTCATCGTCAAGCCAAAGAATATTGGCGCGTTCTAGAACAGCATTCACAATAGGAAATCCAACAGGACCAGGCGCCTCCAATATGCAAAAATTCCAGAAAATTCGATTCCCGAATTTTCGAAATGCTATAAATACTTAACAGAACTCCTCTCAGTCAGTCAGTGATAGCCCAACTACTCAAATCAAAAAACCAAGCCAATAAACGGCTCTGAATATATAATCAGTCAATACAAACACACAAATTATCTCTCTAATTAGCAATCTTAGTGTTTTAAGTGGTGATCTAGTGGGAATAAAAGGTGGTGTGAATTTTTATCAATTTTAACAAAAAATCTGGTGTTCAAAAAATAAGCTGCTTTTGCATTTTTTGGATTCTAACCCTTTCACTGTAAGTTATAATTATTTTATTTTAGAATTCTGAATTATAGGTTATATTATAAAATATTTTTTAAATAAACTTTAGCTAGTTTCCACTAAATTAAATATCGTTAAATTTTATTTGTAACATAATATACCTTAGATTACTTTGTTATTTAATCAGTTAGAAGTAATTTCTGATTACATCTTAAATAGATAATAAATTAATTTATTTTATAACGGTTTAATGTTTAAACAAATAAAACTATTTAAGTTAACTAAAATTTTTTTTACAATAAATTATTTAAATATTTTAACTTTCTTTAAATAAACCTATAGTTCAGGGGCTCGTCCCATTAGCGTACAAACGATTTTTATCCACTTACACTTATTGCCAAGCAGCTATTGAACCAACACCAGGCAGTAATAGGGTTGCACTGTCAAAGAAGCTGCGGCTCCAGTCAAACTTTTTTATTACGAAAAAACTCTTTTTGAGGCTGGGCTTCGAACGCCAGAAACGCCGCCTCAGAGCCTTTTTGTAATATTTTTGGGTTTTCCCAAAAACCGCAGTTGCTTAACTTTCGGGGATCGGCTATTGCTCAGGGTCGATTTTTTATGTTTATTCCGAGCTTCGCTCGAGAATGAGACTCTTGTTGTTGGCGTTTACCTATGTGGCTCTAACCTCTTATGGCTAGGCCCCTGGTGCAAATTCCCACGACGAAGGTAGGTCCCTCGGTGGAAGTTCGGGGTAAGTTATGAGTTGAAGAACGCTGAGTTCGTTGAGAATGCACTAACGTTTTTTATATATGGGTCCGAGTGGCTGAAGGATGGGAAAAGGTAGTAAAACACACCTTAGTTTATTTCCTCCCAAGCTGGAGGGAAAGTGTAATCGAATTCTTTCGTTAGTTTTTTGTCTGTAAGAGATATGGGGTGAGCCACTCGGGGTAAACCACGTTACAGAGGTTACACAAATGCACAATAGATTAAAATGTCAAAAGTTTTTATCAAAATTTCACTTTGAAAAAAGTTTATGTGTAAAAGTTCACTTGAAAAATTTACTTTTAAAAATTTTAAAGTTAAAAATTTTAAGAAAATGTCCACTTGAAAACAAATTAAACTCAAGTTTAAAAATTTGTCAAAGTGTAAAGCTTGGAAAATATTTACTGTATGAAATATGTGAAAGTGGCTAAGTTAAAAATTTGAACAAGTTAAATTCCTTAACTTACAAATTTTCAAACACAAGTGTGAAATTACTGAAAAGTTACTTTTACTGAAAGTTTATGGAAGTTACTGACAAGTTAAATTAAACAATGCCTTGAATAATAACAAGTATATTAACAGTTATTAAAATGCTTATAAAAAATGAACAATGTTTATCAAAAATGTTCTGCCTGCCTAGGTTCTGGTTCCCTAGCTGAAATAAATGTTTATACAGTTTGTGAGCACTGAAATTATTTTTTCAGCAAAAATAATCAGCAAGTTCTGGAAAGTCTCTGGAAATGTTGATGCTAATTTCCTGTCAATGAATATGTTCTCTTACCCCTCCAGCGTCGGAAGGTCTTGTAGGAACTTGGTTATTAGCGAAAATTATGTTTAATACTTATTTTATTCCCGTCGCTGTAGAATTTCTTTGACTTTTTTCGCAACGAAAACACAGGCAACTTTGAAACTTGGACGTATTTCGGGTTTAACGTCGTTTCGCGGTCGACCGAATGTGTATTGAAATCTCGCACTTGAGAAATCTTCGTTGATTTTGGTTGGTCCGCTGTGTGGGACATGGCTTGATTTGCCAAAGAATTGAAAAATTCTGATTGGCTTGAAAATGGTGAGTATAAAGGTTTGGACCTGAATACTGTGTGTTGATTGGTTGAAGTTAGTTCGTAGCTTTTGTGTATGTTCTTGCCAGACTACTTGGTATAAATGAAAAATTGGTGACTACGGTGTCGGTGGTGCTCTGGGGAACGCCTAAGTGTGGATTCTTCCAGGGAGCAGTTGTTCTGAACCGTAGTTTCGTTAAGACTTTGCAGCCTATGATGCAAATCGATCGCCTCAGGCAGATTGTGATCGGGGCGCTCGTGGAGCGCAGTGCTTGGGCCCGAGATGGCGTGTTCTGGAGTTCCATTGTTGGTGAATCCGTACAATGGTGGGAACTTGTCGTAAGAGCCTTGGTGGCTATACTGTACGTCGTGTGCGAGTACAGTGCTAGTGGTGGGAGGAGCAGTGATTGTAGTTGTGAGGCTACCAGCTTCAGAAGTTGAGATAGGCCTCGGGTGCTCCATTACTTCTTTCTTCTCTTCTTTCTTATGAGTGTCAAGGTGGCAAGACTTGGAGAAGCTCGGGAGAGCGCTAATACTTCCCGAGGTGAGAGGAAAGTTAGTAAAAATAGATGCCAAGGCGCTAATATCTTGGCTGTTAGTAAGAAATCGAGTGTAGGTCCTATACAGGGCGCCAATACCCTGGAGACTTATGTGAGGATTCGTTCCTGACATAAACTTAATATTAAACCTAATATTAATAAAGTGTCTACGAGTGCACTGTGTAAAATGGGGTAGAATATGGTACCCTGATGCTTGTAGACTTGATTAAAGCTATACACTATAGTCTGATTTGATTCACTTATTTTTTTATAAGTAAAAGTCTCTGGAGATGCTTACACAAAATATTAAATTTTATCAAAATTTTACGTCCGTCGTGATGCAGCGGAGCTGCTTTGTAACAGTAAAGACTTTGCCAAAGACATTAGACAAGTCGGGTCGCTGTGCGACTTGCTTGCTCTCTATCATCCTAACCTAGCTACTAGCAGATTTTATAACTGTTCTATACATATCAAAGACATTAAGCTCCGCCGCAACGCGACGGCTGCTGCTCACCATTTTTAGTGCACTTTCCAAAACTCTAGCCAAGTCGGATCGCCGTGCGATTTGCTTGCTCCGCCACAGCCTAATTTGCTTTTTAGTGCTCTTTAGAACTTTTACGGCTCGAACCAAAGACATTAAGCTCCGCCGCTCCGCGACGGAAGCTGAAACTTTTTTAGTGCACTTTCGAATTTTCACACCAAGTCGGCCACCCACAACCACCCTCTGGAGGAATCCACAATTAGGCGTTCCCCAGAGCGACGCCGACGCCGTAGTTATTGGTGATTACGGCTGCGGCGTCGCTCTGGGGAACGCCTGATTGTGGATTCCTCCAGAGAGTAGTTGTTTGGGGCCGTAACTTCAAGACTTTTCAGCCTATGTTGTTGCAAATCGACCGCCTCAGGTAAATTATGATGGGGGCGCTCGCGGAGCGCAGTGCTTGGACCCGAGACGGCGTATTCTTGGGTTCCATTGATGGTGAAGCCATACAGTGGTGGTAATTCTTCGATAGAGCCTTGGTGGTTAAACTGTACGTCGTGTGCAAGTACAGTGCTAGTGGTGGGAGGAGCAGTGATGGTGGTAGTGAGGCTGCCGGCTTCAGAAGCTGAGACAGGCCTCGGGTGCTCCATTACTCCTTTCTTCTCTTCTTTCTTATACAAGTCTAGTTGGCAAGACTTGGAGAAGCTCGGGAGAGCGCTAATACTCCCCGAGGTGAGATGAGAGTTAGTAAAAATATGTGCCAAGGCGCTAATACCTTGGCTGTTAGTAAGAGATCTTTTGTAGGTCCTGTACAGGGCGCTAATACCCTGATAACTTATGTAAGAAGTCGTTTCTGACATAAACTTAATAGTACACTTAATATTAGCAGAGTGTCTATGATTTGGTCATGAACCTACACAGAGTAAAGTGATAGTGATTTTGTTGCTTGAAAAGTTGAAAAATAATCTAGGAAAGAAACTGTTTTAAAATTTGATTTTCTTAAAGCGCTTAGAGTATGTTGTGCTTCTATTTATAAACCAAATACTGTTAAGTGCAACCTCATAGTGGAAAAGTGCGTTTAAAGTTGATTTAATGCAACTAAATTAAATATTTTTTGTGTTAGAATTGACTTTTTTACATCAAAAACTGTGTTTACCTCTAACTAACAAAAACTTAAATTGATTATTTTTTACCGAACGTGTATTATAGCTGATAAACAGAATCTGTAGACAGTGCAGTACTTAAAAGGGGATTTTATTCATAATACGATATTTTAATTGGAAAGTCAAAATGGCTAACCCCATAGTCTTTAAATGTTGCCCTACTAAACCATGTATATACTATGTCTGTAGCAACTGTTCAAATATTTTTCACAAAAGTTGTGTACAACGCAATAAGAACAAATACAAATTAGTGGATGGTAATAAAATATTATGTTGCAAAAACATGAATGACTCAACTCCAACAGATGATGAAAAGAGCATGTTAGAGCAGACTTTGAATGAGATGATTGAGGATACAGAAATGAAAAACAAACATATTCATAAGTTAAAAGCTGATAACGAGGCGATGATGATAGAAGCTATGAAGCTAGAGGAGGATCTTAATAAACTAATAAAAGATCAAGATATCATGATAGCAGAAATGTCTATACAAATTAGCGACCTCACAAAAACTATAAATTTATCCAAGAATAAACTTCAAAAATCAGTTGCTATCCAAACTACGGCACATATCTTGAAATCAACTGGAGTTCAAGTAGGATCTAGTTCCTCAGAAAAGGATGTTTCGACATCTACTAATAATGTAGGAAAACATGGTAAAAAAAAATTGATATTATTAGTGATATTCTTATACAAAATGATTCTACCCAAGTAGCACAGAATTCTTTAGGATATCTTGAAGAAGTTCTATTTATTACCCACAAGGATTTGCAGTATTTTTGTCTCATAGAAATCCTACAGAAATCAAATCAGGATATCTTTTTTGTCTCCTAATTTTATGCACTGAAGAAGTGTTATTCATTAAATAGGAATATCAACTTCTTATATCCTGTAGACATCCGGTAGACGATTTAAAAGGAAATTCCCAAACAGGTCAATTTTATACTGCCTACAAATTTACAATAAAGTATTAATGAGGAAATCCTATATTTACATCTTATAGAATACATATAGAAGTTGTGAAAGGATCATCTACAGCGAATCTGTTTTAGATATTATAGAGATTACCTTGGTAGGCAACTGAATGGAATTTGAAGTTTTACATATATCTTTAATTATTAATTAATCGCATAATTATTTTAATGATTATATTATACCTATATGGTGTGGTGTTTATTTATATTTATTGATTATCTGTGTCACAAAGATATAATATGTCTTTTTTATGTCTTTTTTTTTGTCATATTGATAAAATCATTTTAAACTAACGCACTGTGATTGAGACAGCGCAAGAATTTTCGAAAAATCATAAATAAACCTGAAAAGTCGTGACGTCATACCTTGTGCAGTAAAATATGATTTGGTTTAAGAGCTCATTTTACAGTGATCCGATAAATATGTAGGTACCGGTGTTTTTACGGTCAAAAACAAAGAGACATTTTATTATTATGGGGATGATAGTCATCCGTTTAGTTTCTAGCATATCAGTGAAGTTAATTAAAGTAACACTAGCTGATCGAATGCAATTTGAATGTATGACAGATACCTCGTCTAACAGTCGGTACAGACTGTCAACAGATATTAACCCGGGAGCACGCTAGCAGGCGGTAAGGCGAGCCCAGATGGAAAAGTCTCGGAAAAGACCTATCCAAGTGGCTTCTGCCAACGGTGCATGCGGACAGGCCCAAGCGATGGATTAGTTGGCAGCTGCGAGGATCATTGGTTCGAAGACCACGCTAAACTGTAGGTCACTAGATAAAAAAGATTATGGCCTAGTTGCCTAGTAAAATAAGTAGCTACTACTACTGCTAAATATAGAAGGTGTTATTTTTCATATTTAACTATATATTAATTATTAAACCCGTTTTCATGAAATTATAATTAATTATGGCGTAAATATTCGAAAATAGGAATGTTGCAAATGTTTTAATAGGCTATAAAAATAAAAATATTTCTTGACAAAATTTTAATAAAAAAATGCAAACCCGAGAGCAAACCTAAATAAAAAAAATAAGTCGGTACTTGTTAAATAAATAAATTAAATCGAGTAAGGAAAGTTAAAATATAATTTTATTATGTGTCCCAATGTGAGGACTAAAGACTGTTCACTGTTCACTGTATTCTAGGGGACAAAACGTGTGTTACAATTGCTGTTTATAAGTATTGAAAATTCAGCAAAAAATTATTGGGAAAAATTCGTTAGAATTACTATAATATCCGCATACATTTTACGTTTATATTTTTTTCTTAAAATGAATAGAGGTATTTTATCTATAAAAATCCATTCCAATCCATTTTCTTGTTAAGAAAATATAAAAAAATCACATTTGGAGTATGTCAGTATAATTATGTAATTTTATCTGTTGGCAGTCTAATTAATTGGTCATAGAGAAGGTACATGCCCTTTCTTTAAATAACAGTTCATCCTGCTGAAACATGTAATTATTTTGGGCTATTTTATTTTATTTTCTCATACCTAATTTGAATATCTATTTAATTCAGTTTTTAAATAGTTCGCGGTGTTTTAAACTCTTTTTTCATTTGTAGCTTGGCTATTGGTCCATTTCTCCTCAAAGGGTTTAACGGCGCATGAGCTGCAAGGCCCGTAAGAATGTTATACGCAATGCGTTTTCTGTTTACGTAACCTTAACCTTTACTTTTAATAGCTGGCCGCCATTGTTACGCGTCGCTGGTTTTCAAAGTGTTTTCAGTGTGTTGAAGCATATTATAGGTATATAGCATTGATAATTTTTATATTTTGTGTAAAACTAAAAGGTAAGTACACTTTATATCATAATATCATATAGAACTTTTTATTTTACATATAATGTCTGGAGGTTACAAAAACAAGAGTTTTTGTGCCAACGGCAGAAAAGACGACGGTTTAATACGTTGATCTGTATCCTTTTGTAAACTGGCCCTTTTGAATCTGATGATGTTGTAGGTCTTAGTTTAAAATAAAAGTGACATCCTTGATCTTGCATCACTGAAATTTAAACATTTTTTATTACAAATATTGTGCACTATTAGAGGCAATTGACCAAAAATTGGAGATAATTTTGAAAATCTTCATATTGAGTGTAATTCTCTTTTAGGTAAATAATTACCATGTTTACGAGTGCATTTTCACAAAGTATCTAGCTTAAATCTATAAATCGCTATTAAAATTTTTCTGTTAGTAATAATTAGTATTAGATACTGAATTATAAAATAAATTTCTTTATTTCAGATGCATCATTTGCAAATGCAAATGAAGACGGTAAATTTTCTTTTCTAAGAGAGGCCAATATGACGGTAAATGATTATAACTATGGTAGGTTGTCACAATACGCACATTTTTTAGTAAGTATTCACTTGTAAGGAATATTTTCCAGGTCAGTAATTAATTGACCAAATAAAGGTCTCGAGACTATTAATTAATACTTCAGTCTAATGAATGAGTAGCAGAAAAATAAATATTTTTATTCTTTTATCTTATTTCAGCACAACCATATTTTAACGAACCTGTTGAACGATTCAGAATTCTAACAAACCTTTGAACTATGTGAGAACACCACATAATGACTCGCCTGGTAAAACATTTTTCTAGGTATCGCATGGGAATTTTGTTTTATTATTTTTTATTTAGAAGAAACAAGTTCTGAAAAAATAAAACACCATGGAGATAAAAATTTTGCAAACAGAGATAGCGCTGATGACAGCAGTATAAATTCAGGTAGTCATTAAAACATTTAATTAAAAAGAAAATTGCCTAAATGTTTACGAATACAGTGAAAAATCATAAATAATTACACTTTTATTTCATAGAAATTGCAACATTAAAAAGAAAAATTGATGGAAGTACACAAAACTGGGACAGTAAGTATATAATTTTATTTTACAAATTCCCATGTGTTTTTTTTTTTAATTTTTGCCATGACTTTCTCCTATAGACCTGTCTAATAAAGCACAATATTAGAGGAGCCAGGCAGGGTCTACTTCTACATTTTTTGAGAACAGGGTTTTTTTTATAGGTTAGAGTTTAAAGACTATTTTTCTTAGATGTCTCCTAAAAAATTACGTTCTACCACCAAAATGGCGGCCACCTTTGTAAACAAAGTTGATTATTCTGTAATAACTAGAGAACCTAAAAAGTTAACACAAATTTTGTTAATAAAAAATCTCCATATAAGTATGCTCAACTTTGTTCCAGACATCTGTCATGCTTAACGTTTATCTGTTTTAACTTGTGTGTCAATCGTTTGCATCTCCTTTTCCTTCTTACTATTTTTGAATACTAAAATATTAATTTCCTCAACCAGTACATCAAACAAATGGGCTCTTCTCCAGCTGTAAGTTTCACGATTTTCAAAAAATCTGTCTAACGTACAAAATTAAGAAAAAATGGTAATATTTCGAAAAGATACAAATAAATGGTTTTATTTTCGTAAAATACAACCATAGAAGGATTAATTTGTATCCCTCTTTTTGAAATATTAAATTTTTTCTTAGTTGTTTACGTTATAGAAGATAGAACTATTGGAATATTGCACATTTTACAGTGCTGGCAAAGACACTTGAGCATAAAATATTTTTTCTCTTAACTGTGGCAGTTCTTTTTTTAAGTAAATAAAGGTTATTTTTAAACTTCTAGATTGGTTTAAAAAACATTACAATTGTTCTGAAAAGTACTTCGAAACATTATCGAGGGATTGGTTGCGTCACTGTAAGGCCAGATTGGAGGACAACGAGGTGAGGAAACAAGGTAGAAACTGAATAGACAAGAAAATATGAATTTTTTTTTAAGTTATGACATGCCATCATTTTATAAAGAAACAAACTTTAGTGAATAAATTTCTAATTTTATAATAATAGTATTTTGTGTATATTTTTTTGTAGCAGCAAAAACAATCAATTTTTAGTAATTTTATTCCATAAAAACATATCAATAATTATGTTAGAGAATAAAAATTTATTGTTTATGCTGTAACGGTTAAATCTCCCATTTTCAAAATACATTTACAGCAATGATTGTCGTGACAACATATTATGGTCTTTCTTAAGATCAAAAGTGCTGATGTATTTAAAGAGTTGTGGTTGTTTATATGCAGTATGTCCTAACTTTGAGTTTCACTATTGGTATCTTTGTTATTATAAAAGATACAGGTTCGGTTAAATGGGGAAAGTTTTGAGGAATTTCATGATAAAATCAGAACCACTTAAAAAATGTTCGATCTGCTGTAGATAAAAAAAAACGAATTTTTCGATTTTTGGGTTTTCTCAACTCTTCTGTTTTTGATTGTTTCAAATTGTAAAAATATTTAATTTCTTTAAATATTTTCTAAATAAGAAAATCCACTCTCAGACCTTTTAAAAGTTGCAATCCTATCGTCCATCAAATTATCATATGATTATTAATTTTTAATTGCTGAAAATAAGCAATGAAATGCAAAAGTGGACAGCATTAACGTCTTGTAAAACAATAGCATAGTCATTATATTAGGTAGCAAATGTGTGATTTAAAAATTAATTAAAAATAAAAAAGATAAGGAAAAAAGTTTTTCAATTTTTTCTCCAAATCTTTGGCAGGTGAAAATTTTTTTTTGTGGTTCTGATTTTGTCATTAAATTCCTCAAAACTTTCCCAGCTTAACTGAATCTGTATCTCTACAATAACAAAGATATCAATATTGAATCTCAAATTTGAGAGACTGTATAAAGGGTTTTATCTTCACATTTTTAAAATGAATTTCATATGTATGGAATTTGTAAAAACCAACACGTGCAGGAATACATGTTCCAAAAAAAAATGTTATCTATGTGAAAATAATACTATATAAAAATGTATGTCATATAACGTAAACACCTCATAAATTAGACAATCCTCAAATCCAAAGATGGCGCTGCACGGATAGGGAGTATATGAAAAAATACAGACGACACACCACCACTTCCACGACTTTGCCAGGGTCGAAGCCAGGGAATTGATTTTGGGAGTCGGCAGGCAGTAAAACCAGATATGTTTATCACTTAACACTCTAGCCCACTGCGCTACCGAGCTTGAATTTATAAGTAAAAGCAGTGGCGGCTGGTGAATTATTGGTTATGACATATTTAACAATTGGAGCATGGGACCTATGCCATATTTTTAGATGTAACTACTAAGACTAAATGATTAAGTTTTGCAAAAAAAAAAAATTACGATTGAAGTTTGTGAAAAAAAAATTGCAAAAATGGCCTGCCGACCCAGGTTATTTTGTAAACAATTTGTAAAATAGCAAAAATTTTTTTCAGAATCAGGTGGACAATATATCGAAAAACTTTTAATATATTCAAAAAATATTGGTTCTTTTATAAAGTTACACCTCTTTGAAATTTTCACAATGAAAAATGAATCTAAAATAAAATTTCAGAGGTGTAACTTTATAAAAAAACAACATTTTTTGAATATATTAAAAGCTTTTCGATATATTGTCCACCTGATTCTGAAAAAAAAAATGTTTTGCTAATATTCTACAAATTGTTTACAAAATATCTGGGTAGGCAGGCCATTTTTGCATTTTTTTTCACAAACTTTAATCGTAATTTTTTTTGCATAACTTATTCGTTTAGTCTTAGTAGTTATATCTTAAAATATTATATGGGTCCCATGCTCCAATTGTTAGATATGGCATAACCTATAATTCACCAGCCGCCGCTGAGTAAAAGGTAAGATATCCTAGAGATTACTATACGACTGCTATTAAAGATATCCTAGAGATTACTATATGACTAATATAGATGTACAATGGCTTCTTACGGGATTCTGTAAGAAGTTCAATAGAGAGCTCCCACGGAGCTCAGAAACTGACATCTCATTCTTGATTTCTATAAGATTTCCATTAGATATTCGAGTTTTGCGGACATTTGCCTATCCTAGGGAGTACTTGTAGACCTCTAAAAGATATCGGCCATTTCCTAATATTTTATCCCTGAGATATCTTGAGGATTTCATTGTGCTGCTTGGGTATAGACACGGCATTAACCATAGGTCCAACATCTGATAAAAACAGTAATCAGATATTGATTCAAAAGAAAAATAAAGTCATCATCCTATGCGATGAACTAGGAAAAGGTATTAGACCTAATTTACAAAATCTATTAAAAAAATTTGAAATAGTGTCAGTCATAAAACCAGCGGCACACTTGGACAACGTTATTGGGAATATTGATACCCTTACCAATGACCTCACAATCAATGACTTTGTAATTATAATAGCTGGGAAAAACGATTTTAACAAAAAGAAAAAATCCTTCTCTCAGATATATAAATGAAAAACTAAAAGAATGCAATAACACCAATGTAATTGTTACATCAGTACCATACACTAAGAACCATACTCTAAACCTACAAATTTACAATTACAACAGCAAATTAAATGTTCATATACAAAAACTAAACAAAATTATGGAAGGAAATTTATTATATTATGAAATTAATAAAGAAAATTACCAAATAAATAAAAATATCATTTCTAAGGACTTCTGTGATTTAATCACTATTCAGATACCAAGGCAACATAAATCATTAATATTCATAAATACCAAGGAAAGTCATAAGAAGCAGGATGCATCAACGGACGAAATGATGGGTAATGAATTAGGTGATGCAGAGATAACAGTAGACAATACTATAAATTCAAAAACTACAAATCAACTTGGGACCAGCACATTACTTGACGAAATAAATCGTGGGCTGAGAACCAGAGGGTTCCAAGCGCCAAATCTAAAATTATCCAGGAGAGCAATTTGAATGTTTAGCATACTGCAAATCGATTATGCAAAGTAATTACATTAATTTGAAATACTTGGTTTGTAACACATTCATTTGGCATCTAATTCGTGGGTATTAAATTTTATAATGTAATAAACTTTTAACTAAGTAAATGAACATGTCCTAGATCCACCAGTACTTAGAACTTTGAGACTACAATGTTCACTAAGAACCAGAAGGTTCCAAGCGACAAATTTCTAATTTTAAATTCTGTGAAAGGAAAACTAAGGTTAAATTAATTTATAAAATACTGTAAAAATGGATAAACCTTATTTATTGAGAAATAACTACAAAATTTGAAAAGAAAGTATACGAAAGATAAAAAAACGAGTGTCTATTTTTTTCTTAAATTCCGAAATTAAAGCCTTCATGTAAGTTTGATCCTCAAGGGGCATCCATTTATATGCAAATTCTATTTGTCCGATTTTCTTATCCGTAAAACTTTTGGTTTTAAAGCTTTTAACTAGTTCAATCAAAAAGGGACGCACATCGTAGCTATTTAATTCTCCAGCAAAGCTTTTCTTCATTTCTTTAGTTTTACGGCCTTTTCTGGTGTTTACTTCTTTTTGTATATTTGCTTTTAGAAATTGTGATGCATGATTGCCTATTTTATATTGCACTTCATGGGGGTTATCTCGTAAAAATTTCAATTAGCATACTTTACTGAATGGCACCTTACTGTAATTAAACACCTCTGTGCATTTTTTATAATTATAGAAGTATTTGGCCTACATGTTGATTACGCAGAAAGGTTTTTTTCTATCAATTTTGTTTAAAAGTTTCACGAAAGCAAGAGACCATATATCTTGCACCCTTATAAATTTTTCAAAACGGGAGTGAATGTTGTCTACCACTTGAATGCACGAGTGTCCTGGTAAAGAGTATTTCATAGTTATCTGCTTTATATTTTGATGTCTATATAAGAGATCAGCTGCAGCTACCGATATAAGACTGTTCCTATTTTGAGGAACACAGCTGTCGCTCCAAGTTATTATTTCTGTGATGTCAGGATTGTTAGCAACAATTTTCTCGAGAATTTGCATAAATGCGCTGCCCAAATCGTTTCCTGATCGACCGCATGTTATTTCTGGCCAAACAGCGCAATAATATTGCTTATCGGTAGAACTGTGTGCAGTCAAGTTATAAATATTCATTTTTTGTTTATAGAAAAGTACCGAAACATCACATTTCGGTACATTTATCACATTTTCTAAATCAAAACACACTACAGCACAACTTGTATTTGTATAATTATTATCCTTTTTCCGTTCTTCTCTCATTATTTTTTTTCTTTGAAATGTGTTGTTTGTTCAATAATTCCATTTCCTCACTCATTCTTCCCTCTCGTTTGGTAAGCTTATATTCCTCACAAAAATCGCATCTCTCACTTTTAGGTTTAAGAAAATCTAAATTATATTCATAATTAAAAATGTGTCTATACAATGAAACACTTGGTGGGTTCGTTTGCTTTTCCTGGCAACTTTCAACGTATAGATCATACATTTTCTGAATATTTAGCAAAGGATCCAGATATATTTTTTTTGAATCTGCCCTGCAGTAGTGGGACTCTACATGAGGGAAAGATTTTATATGTATGTCGTCTTATTTCGTCTTTACTTTCCTTTGATATTACGGTCTTTTGTATATTTTCCTCGCTCGCTACCTTGTGGCGTACCTGTGTCAGATTTTTTAAAATGTACGTTGTAAACCGGCTTTTGACTAATACACAGGTCGTTAAGAAAAATTGTTTGCATACTCTATTAATTTTTCATTTTCGAAAAAGTCTGCAACGACATTTTAATTTCAAAACAACATTATTACAAATTAGATGCAAACATAAAAACAATTATTTAAAGCTATTACCTTCTTACCGCTGCCGGATTCTTCAAAGATGATAGGCCTGAATTTTAATTTTCCGAAGTACTGCTGCTGCTTAATTGTGAAATTCTAAAAAAGTGAGGTTATAAAAGCAGAAATATTTGATTAACACTAAACAAACCTTCTTTTTACTTCCTTATCAGGTAAATATTCACATCCTGAACTCTCAAAGTCTTCAAAAGACTCCCCACTAGGAGTATTTGACATAATTATTGCTTTTTAAGCCACTCACAAGCACGAAATCACTCCAACAATCAAACTCCTTCACACGTAAACGATACTTGGAACCTTTTTCTGTTCTGTGCTTGGAACCTTATGGTTCTTAAATTTGATGCTGATTGTCGCTTAAAACTATTTTACACTATGGTTTGTGGCATCATCTTTTGAAATACTCTTGTAGTTTTTAGAGTAAATGGTGTAGAAATCTGTGTAGATTTCATTTCTGCAGTAAAAGTTGTTTTAAAAATATTGTCGCTTGGAACCTTCTGCTTCTCAGCCCACGAAATAATAGTGTCATACTAAATGAATGCCACAAATCAGGTCACAGTTTAGAGAACCAAAGTAATTTTTTATATCCAAACCTCTCTGAGATCATAGAGCTAGCCAGTTAAAGAAAAATACTTTAAAAATATGTAATGTCAACGTTCAGAGTTTGTTAAAAAAGATTGATGAGATTGAGGTATTTAGTCAAGCAGAAAATATTGACATACTATGTATCACAGAACATTGGGTACAAACTAAAAATATAAATAATATATTGGTGCCAGGTTATAAAATATGTTCTTCTTTCTCTAGAACTGAACACATACATGGGGGCTCTGCAATACTATGTAATGACGATATCTCTGATAATGTATTAGAGATAACAAAAATAAAAAAATTTTCAATTGAGTGTCACATTGAAATGTGTAGTATAATATACAACAATATTGCAATTATATGTGTCTACCGACCACCAAATGGTGACTTAGATGTTTTTTTTAATAATATTTCTGCAGCTATAGAAATAGTAATGAAGCAGACTGAATTGGTAATATTTTGTGGTGATCTTAACATAGACTATGGTAAAAATAATCTTGCTAATCAAACTTTATGTGAAATTCTTGACTCATTTCAACTAAACATCACAACTCGTGATCCGACTAGAATATTTACGATGTGTAACGGCCAAACACACTCTAGCATAATCGACTATTTAACCACAAATTTGCCCTTCGATATGTATCAATGCAAAATTCTAGATCCTTGTATAGCAGATCATTTAGCACAAATAATTACTATTGAAAATACAAAAGAAAATTTAACCTCTGATGATGTCATCAAAATATATAGGAATTTTACTGAAAAAAATATATCTTTATATGTAGATAAAGTCGCTAAAACTAACTGGTCATTCATCTATGATGTAGATGATATTAATGAATCTTTTTGCAAATTTGTAAATAAATTGACATACTGTCTCGATACTTGCTGTCCTTTAGTCGAAAGGAAAACAGCAATATCTCAAAGAAAAAATACGTGGTTTAATGACGAGTTACTTCAACAGAGAAATAATTTAAAAATGCTTTCGTGGCTAGTAAATTCAACAAATTGTGCAAACGGTAGGACATTATATTTAAATAAAAAAGAAAGAGTACAAAAAGAACATTAAAATGGCTAAAAGTAGTTTTTATAAAAATAAAATTAATAATTCTGGGAATAAGAGCAAAGAAACTTGGAAAATAATAAACACAAAACTTGGTCGTACAAATAAAACACAAAATCCAATAGAACTGGCAATTGACAACAATATGATAACCGATTCTGTTGAAATAGCTAATAATTTTGCAAATTATTTTAGCACGATATCCAAAATTAAACTATTTGAACATTTTGGAGAAAATTTGTCGTTACCATGCACCACTATGGATAACCAGCCACAAACTTTATTTGTGTGCTATATAGACGAATACACTATTAAAAGTGAGATTGCAAATCTAAAAAATAAAAATTCAACTGGACTTGACGAAATTACTATCAAATTATTAAAGCGCACTAGTGACACTATAAGTAAACCTTTTGAATATCTAATTAATACAGCTTTAGAATCTGGTGTTTTTCCTGACATCCTAAAAATAGCATGTATCATACCATTGTACAAAAAAGATGATCCTCATAATATAGCCAATTATCGGCAAATCTCACTTTTGAGTGTAATTTCAAAACTAGCAGAGAGGCTGGTTCACAACATGATGGTTAAATTTTTACATTTGCATAATATTATTTCACCCTGCCAACATGGCTTTATATCCACAAAATCTATTGAAACTGCTTCCTATTATCTTTTAGATCCTGTCTATAAAGACCTTGATAGAGGAATGTACGTTATATCACTAATGTTTGACCTCTCTCGCGCATTTGATACTGTTAATGTTGAGTTTTTAGTAAGCAAATTATACAATACTGGAATACGGGGAACTTTACTGAAGTGGCTAGAGTCCTATATGTCCAACAGAAAATTGCTGGTAAAATATAATAATACTATGTCAGATATGAGGGATGTGCACATGGGAGTTCCTCAGGGTTCTGTGTTGGGACCATTACTGTTTGCATTATATGTGAATGACTTACCAAAGCACATCACAAAAGGTAGAGTTACAATGTTCGCAGATGACACTACCATTACAGTGTCAGCACAGACCCCTGAGGAGTTAGCTGAAAATATAACTCATGTCTGCAATGAGCTTGATACCTGGTGTCAGCGTAATCAACTTATATTGAATGATAAAAAAACCGTCTTCATAAATTTTCATAATAGAAGAGGACTTACTCCAAACTTTCTACTGGCTAACAATATTAATGTGGTGTCAAATATAAAATTCTTAGGAACTTGGCTCGATGCTAAACTCTCTTGGGACAATCACATAGATTTTGTATGCAACAAATTAAGTTCTGCGTTTTTTGCTATTCTTCAAATGAAAACTGTACTTGATACTAATGGTTTATTAAATATTTACTATGCCTTAGTCTACAGCCATTTGTCTATGAATATAGTCACATGGGGTGCAGGCGGAAATATAAACAGGGTACTAATTTCACAAAAAAGAATAATCAGACTTATTTTTAATTTAAAACCATTAGATAGCTGCAGAGGTGTTTTTAAGAAAAATAAAATATTAACTGTAATATGTATTTTTATTCTAAAATGTGTGTGTTATACATAAAAAAATTTCAAAAATTTTAATAAACTGGGAGATACACACTTTTACAATACTCGAAATAATAACAAATTGACAATACCGCCTCACTCTACCACTTTGTATAAACATTCGCCTAATTACAACGCCATCAATCTGTTTAACAAACTTCCTGACCATCTAAAAACTATAACAGGCTTTAACAAATTTAAGACAGCTACAAAAAATTACTTAATAGAAATGTCTTTTTATAGTGTTTTAGAGTTTTTGGCACAATAATTAATAAATTAATTTTCATACATGTTACTGTTTTGTTGTCTACTTTTCTTTTATTGTTTGTTTAATTTTTACTGTTTGTTTTATTTTTACTGTTTGTTTTATACACTGTACATAATTTATTTGACTTACCATATATACATGTTATGTATCACACAATGGTTAATAAAGGTATTATTATTATTATTATTATTATTGCACTAGGTGAAAAGAGTGAAAATATGCTATGGTGGTGCGTGCACACTTGTTTAAAGCTATACACTATAGTCTGGGTTGGTTCACTGATTTTATATGAGCAAAAGTTTCTGGCTATGTTTACACAAATTATTAAAATTTATCAAAATTTTTCTAAGTCGACGCAGGGCGTCGAGCCTGTGTGGCGTAGAATGTCTTTACACTAGATTTAAGTTAGGCAGGTTAGATCCAAGCAAGTCGCGCAGCGACCCGACTTGGTGTGAAAATTCGAAAGTGCACTAAAAAAGTTTCAGCTTCCGTCGCGGAGCGGGGGCGAGATTTTTTTGGCAACAGGGTTAAATTTTTCAAAAGCCCCCTAAAACCCTATGGAGGTTGTGGCCGAGCAAGCAAATCGCACGGCGATCCGACTTGGCTAGAGTTTTGGAAAGTGCACTAAAAATGGTGAGCAGCAGCCGTTGTTAAAGGCTATGAGCTCCGGGCGAATCTTTTTTATTGCGAAAAAGCCCCTGGCGAGGTTGCGCTTCGAATTTTTATTGTTTGATAATTTGTAAAAAGTGAGTCGGGCGCCAGAAACGCCGCCTCAGAGCTTTCTGCAATATTTTTCCCAAAGCCCAAGTCTTAACTTTCGGGGATCGGCTATTGCTCAGGGTCGATTTTTTTCTTTGTTTGTTGGTATTCCGAGCTTCGCTCGAGAATGAGACTCTTTGTGTAGCGATGGCGTTACCTATGTGGCGCTAACCGCTTATGGCTAGGCCCCTGGTGCGAATCCCACGACGAAGGTAGGTCCCTTGGTGGAAATTCGGGGTAAGAGTGGAGGACGTAGAAATGTTCGTAGAAAGATGCACTTAACGTTTTTAGTTTGTATATGTGGGTCCGAGTGGCTAAGGATGGGAAAAGGTATAAAAACACACCAAGTTTATTTCCTCCCAAGATGGAGGGATAGCATAATCGAATTCTTTTTGTAAGTTTTTGTTTATCTGTAAGAGATATGGGGTGAGCCACTCGGGTAAACCACGTTTGAGAGGTTACACAATGCACAAATGTTTAAAAAGTCAATAATGTCAATAAAGTTTTTTATCAAAGTTCACTTTTATGTAAGGCAGTCTTTTTAGGCACAAAAGTTTATTTGTGAAAGAATTTACTTTAAAATGTTCAAAGTTAAAAGTTCAAATTAAAATGACCACTTGAAAACAAATTTAACTCGAGTTTCAAAATTTGTCAAAGTGTGTATGCAAACTGGGATTAGTAAAAATGGTTAATTCAAAAATCTGCTCAGTTAAAATTTTATAACAGACAAATTTTCAAACCGGAGAATGAGTGAATGGAATTTACTTGCTACTGAAGTTACTGAAAAATTTTACTGAAAAAATTTTAATGTCCTGAAAATTTTGTAAATTAATCAAATGCCTTGAAAATTTATAATTTTTAATATTAACAGTTCTAGAATGTTTATAAACTGAACAATAATCTGCTAAAATAATCTGCCTGCCTAAGTATTGATGTACCTAGCTGAAAAAAATAAGTTTATACAGTTTTTTGGCTCTTGAGCTTTGTCAGAGCGAAGATAATCAGCAAAAGTCCTTGGAAAGTCTCTGGAAACGTTGAATGCTAGTTTCCCTATCAGTGAAATTGTCTCTTACCCCTCCAGCGTCGGAAGGTCTTGTAGGAACTTTGTTATTAGCGAAATTATGATTAATAATTGTTATTCCCGTCGCGGTAGAATTTCTTTTACTTTTTCGCAACGAAAACACAGGCAACTTTGAAACTTTTTGAACGTATTTCGAGGTTTACGTCGTTTCGCGGTCGTCCGAATGTGTAGTGAAATCTCGCACTTGAGAAATCTTGTAGAATTTGCGTTGGCTGGCTGTGTGGGACGTGCTATTAATGCCAAAAGAATTGAAAAATTCTGATTGGTTAAAGTTGAGGTGGTATAAAGGTTTGGACCTGAATACAGTGTGATGATTGGTCGAATGAGTTCGTAGCTTTGTATGTGTTCTAGCCAGACTACTTGGTATAAATTAAAAATCGGTTTTGCCAGAGTAATACGGGTCTGGCGGAAGTCTGAGCGCCGTTTTCTGTCCGAGCGCTCGAGCAAAGTGGGCCCCGTATGACCTAGCTCAACCCATACCAATAATCCTTTCCCGCGCTTTTTTAGAAACTGTGGTTAACTGTTATCCTGCATATGTTTGGACCTTTGGACAGCTTGGATTTTACTGAACATTTTTGTTTTTGGTTGATTAAAATCGGATAATTAATAAGGAAGTTACAGTGTGTTATTTGTTAATTTGTATGAAAATCTAATATGAACTGCAATAAAAGTTAAATAATTTATTTATTTTTAATGTTCTAATTAATTTCTCTGGCTTAAAATGATCTATTTAATTAAATCTTTTAATGGTCTTTTAGTTTAATGTTTTAAGTTAATTTTGATAAGTAAAATCCTCGCCTAAGTCCAAGAGGTGAGGTGCGGTGGTGAATGCGGTTTTAGTATACATGGTCTATTGAAAGTGCTGAGGGCCTGCGGCATGATAATGAACCGGTCGTTCTGACTGCAATGTAAATTTAGTCTAAAAAATTAGCTAAAATTTTGTGTAAAGATTTTCGAAAAATATCCATCACGGTCTGAGTTATAGAATTTTGAAAAATTAAAATTTGGAAAGTGCAATGAAATTTGACTTTGTTTTAAAATGGGTTTGTTTACATCTGCCATATATGGGTCACTGAAAATTAGTCTATTTTCAGGCGAACTGAAAATTTCCTGAAAAAATATTTTAAATTTGGAAAAATTAATTTTTTCGTAAAGGTTTCTTTGTAAAATTGCCAGTGTTTTCGGAGCTATAAGTGTGTATTATGCAAAAATGAATTCTTTTTGAAAAAATTTTAATGTCTTACGCATCGGCTGTGAATGCTCGTGTCCTACAACACCCCCCTCTCGTTGGAAGCGCTGAGTTTTGGGCAGTTGAATTTTGCTGAATACCTTTGCCCTGAAAAGTAAAAAATTCAAATTAATACTGTTTTGGACTGATTATGAATACAAAATTAAAATGTCGAATTCGACGAACCAAAACTAGTGCTCTAAAGGAAAACTAAAAATTTATTTTGGGAGTAGCCCTTGAAAACATTAACTGGAGATAAGATTTTGCAAAATTAAGTCCCTACTAAATATATGTACAATAATGGAAAACTTAAATATTTTTATGCTTAAAACTAGATCTGGATACTTAAGGTATCTTACTTAAATTATAGGATTATTTTATTTACACGCGGTTCGTTTAACGTCCTCACTATGGACGGTGGGTCGGTTTTACAATCTGTGGCTTTGTTGCCACCGCGGTGTTGTCTTCTGGTTGGATGACTATTCGGGATCTTCGTTTTCGTCCTAGGGTTCGGTTTCGAGTGGTGATGACGGCGGATGGCGCCTCAGGCTTCGCCGGCGGCGCTCCCACTGTCTGTTGTGAATGGGAGGTGTACCTGGGGGACGGTACCAGCGGACTCGCAATTGGCAACGAGTGGCTGTCGATTTTTGTGCTGGATTTTGTCAGAACACCCTTGCTCTGACTGGCTGTTGGTGTATACCTGGGTAGCGGTATCGTAAGTTGTGGATTTGTCGTTGGTTTGGTTTTGGTGCCTGGTGGAGCGCCCTCGCTCCGATTTGGCGGTGATTGAGTGGTTGTTTGAGTGGTGGCACGAGTACTTGTGCCTATGGACCGTTCTGTGGTGGGCCCCTCGTCCTTGTGAGTGAGTGGGTATGTGGCGGATGCGCCAGGGATGGGCAAGGAGTCGGTTTTGGTAGTGGTACCTTGGCCTGGTACGGAAACGGCTTCGAAAGTTGGAAATTTTGTTTGTAAGTCTGTGTGAGACTTGGAAAATTTTTTAGGAGAAAATTGGGAATGGGTTTGTTTCGATGTCGATGGTTGTGAAGAATCGCCCTGATTCTTAGATGTCGATGGCTGGCCTGGCTGAGGGGAATCGCCCTGATTCTCGGCCTGTGTGTTAGATACGTCGTCGTCTTCGGAGGTATCCGAGTCCTCGGATGATGAAGAGTCACTTGTGCCTGGGGGGCTGAAATCTGTATCGGAAGGCTCGTCTTCCACAGGTTCGGCGGCTATAGGCGGTGCTGGACGTATGTTATCCACATGGATTTCGACTGGATGATTATTCCTGAACACTTCATAAATTTCGTCAGAGACTTTTCGAATTATGCGATGCGGGCCTGTCCACACCGGTAGAAATCTGTCTCGCAGCGGACGGAGTACCCTTACCATGACCAGGTTCCCCTCTTGGAACGTTGTTTTGGGTACGGCGCCGCGCGGTGCATATCTCTGCTGGTAATCCTCCATATGTGCTCTGGCTTGATTCTGTGTTACTTGGGGGTCCTGCCTCTGATGTACCTCGCGCTCCTTTTGGTATTGTGGAATCGTCCACTCACCTGGATGTGCTAACTCGTAGCCCATTACGAGAAAACTAGGTGTTTGGTTGGTAGAAGCGTTCCTGCGAGTTCTGAGGACAAATAGAGTTTTATTAATGTGTTCGTCCCAAGTGTTTTGGTTTTTTCGGAACATCAGAGTGCGCATTACTTTCTTAAATTCCTGCACCCTTCTTTCGACTGGGTTAGCCCTTTGATGGTAGGCTGCGGTGTAATCCATGGTGACTCTGTTTCTCGTGCACCACGTCGTGTAGGCTGCGGCTTTGAATTGCCCGCCGTTATCTGATATAATATGCCTTGGCAGGCCGAACCTGGGGATGACTTCCTGTTCCAGGAACTGAACCACGGTCCTGCCTGTTACTTCTGTGTAGGGTTTTGCTTCTGTCCACTTGGTGAATATGTCAGTGGCCATGATTATGTATTTGTTGTTTGTTTTTCGGGCATTAGTGTAGGGCCCTAAGATGTCGATGCTCCAAGTCTCGAATTTGTGCGTGGGGGGATGAGCCTTTAGCGGAGCGTTTGCTTGGATTTGCCTGCCCTTCACGGACTTGCATATGAGACAGTCCTTTATGTGTTTGGCGACTTTTCTTGACATATTCGGCCAATGGTAGCGATGTTTGATTTGGCGAAGTGTTTCGTCCCTGCCTGGGTGGGCAGCTCCTTCGACGGAATGAAAGTGATTTATGACATCTATCTGTTTAAATGTGGGGACACATAAAGTGTTGTGGTCTTGTCCTAGCCTATAAAGCTGGTTATCCTCGACAGTGTGATTGTGGTAAAAGAGTTGGTCATCCTCGGTGTCGGGACCATCTCTGTGAATGTTAAGCCACCTTTGTATATTCCGCCGCATCCTCCTCGACCTATGCTGCGCTTCCTTGACCTCTTCGAGCAGAGCTGAATGAGTGACGGCGTTCAAGCCTTGAGCCACGTTTTGAGGGGGGTTGGGGCGCGAACATGCGCTCCTCCTCTAGGTCTGGTCTGTCAGCGTTTTCGTCAGGATTTCGGCTGAGGAAGTCAGCGAAAGAATTTTCTTTGCCGGGACAGTGATGTATCGTGAACTGGTACTCCTGCAAGAGAAGTGACCACCGGGTTAGCTTTGTTTTAACATCTTTGTTTTTATTAAGCCATACTAGTGATCTATTGTCGGTGATTAATTTAAATGGTCGATCTTCCAGATATATTTTGTACTTTTTTATGTACGTTACGACTGAGAGGCATTCCAGCTCGTTAATGTGGTATTTCTTTTCCGGCCCTGTAAGTGTGTTACTGGCGTAGGATATGATGTATTTTTCTCCGGCTTCGCCCTCCTGGTACAAGACTCCGGAGATGCCATGCAGAGAGGCGTCCGTTTGTAGTATGAATTGTTTATTAAAATCGGGCCTGTGTAGTTGAAGTGGTTGTGACATTTTATATTTCAAAGTGTCGAATGATCTTTGGCACTCTGGAGACCACCGAAATTTTTCATCTTTGCACAGCAGCTTTGTTAGCGGAGCAGTTATTTGTGCGGCGTTGGGCACGTATTCGCGCACCCAATTGAAAATTCCCAAAAAGCTTTGTAGCTGCTTCTTCGTGCTCGGTGGCGTGAAGTTTCTGATCGCCTCCAGGTGCTTGGTTTGTGGTATCGTTATTGTGCCTTGAATGTGGTAACCAAGGTAATCAAGTTCAGTAGCGGCCAGTGTGCACTTTTCTGGTGATATCTTTAAGTTGTGTAAGCGTAAACGCTCGAACACCAGTTGTAAATGTTTCTTGTGCTCGTCTATGGTACTACTATATATGATTATATCATCAAGATATACTTGGACGAAATGATGTAGGTACCCTGTTAGTACGTCTATGGTCATTAATTTTTGAAAAGTAGTCGGAGCTGTTTTAAGCCCGAAAGGCATGACGTTGAATTGATAACTGGCTCCATTGGGTGTCGTGAAAAGCAGTTAAATGCTTGGAGGCCGGGTCCATAGGTATCTGCCAATATCCTGCTTTTAAATCTAGTAAGGTAAAATACTTGGCATCGCCGAAGTCTTTTAAGGTTTCCTGTATTTTTGGCAACACACTTGCCTCGTCCTGTGTAATATCGTTGAGTTGCCTATAGTCCACGCAAAATCTGGGGGACTTTCCTTCTCTCTCAACGAGTAATGGTGGTGAACAATATTCAGATGTGCTTGGCTCGATAACACCGGTGGCCAACATCTCCTCTATCTGTTCGTAGAGTACCTTCTTCTTGGCAGGAGACATCGGATACGGGCGTTGGTTTATGACTGTAGGTGTTTTTAATGTAAGTGAGTGTTTGGTGGTGACTGTGGTGGCTTGTGAAAGGTTTTCAGAAAATAAGTCGGCATATTCCTGAAGTACAGGTCGTAACCGTCCATCCACATCTGCGGGTATATTGAGGCTCTCCGGGAGGCTTGTATTTATTTGTGTCCGGGCCACTGACTGGTCCCAGAAGATAGTTATCCTACCCTCCCTGCCTACATACACACATCTGCGGCTGTAGTCAATCGTTACTTCCTGGTGGAAAAGAAAAGGGGCTCCGAGGATGACCTCCTCGTTTAAGTCGTCTATTGTTTGAAAAAGTGCGTTGAAATTTGTGTCTTTGAGTGTACACGTCGTTGACACTTCGCCTTGTGATTGCACGGAATTTCTTCCGCATGCCATTGAAAATGTACTGTGTATGCTGTGTATTTGTGAAGTGGGTACAAGGCTGGTCCGTACGACGTTCTGGGCTGCGCCGCTGTCTATTAACGCCGTGAACTCCTTGTTCCACATTGTTATTTTTATCCTTGGTAATGAATTTATTTTCCTGGTAGTGTTTATTTGTATTGGGGGAACGTATTCCTCCGTTTGTGTGCAGGCGTCCTTATAAGGCTCACCCTCCCTGAACAAAGTGCTTAAATTGATGTGGGCGTCGTCATCGACGAGTCCTCTCTTTGAGGCTCTTGCCCGAGTTCTTCCTCGCTTTCGATTTGATTGATTCGCCTGTTGGGCGGTTGCTGTGAATTGTTGGTTGTCATCGCCGGACCCTGTCCCTGTGGGCGAGCTCCGGCTCGTTGCCCGTTTCCCTGACTTTGTCTGTAAGGGTTATTGGGACAGTCGATATGGAAGTGCCATTGTTCACCTGGACAGTACCTACACGGTGATGGTGGCGTTCGGTTATTTGGATTGATATTCGAAGTTTGTGGCAGCGTCCTCTCCCTCGACATAGGCGGTTGTTGTCGTGCCTGAGATGCCGGGTTATTCTGTGGACGTGGTTCATTCCTGGGAACATTCTGCATGCCCGCTTGTGGCTGTGTCCCTCGGACAACAGTTAATTGTGGTTGCGGTGGTCGGTATGTAGCTCGACCGTTGTGGTGACTCGCCTCCTCCAAATCGGCTTCGATCTGACTCGCCACCGTGACAAGCTCTTCTGGCTCCACGATGGTTTGCCCCCGAAGTCTAGAACGTATCTCTGGGCGAAGTTGGTCAATGATGATTCCAATTTTTATCTCGTTTGCCTTATACGGGTCCAAACGATTGAATAATGACAGTTTTCTTGTGATAAAAACAGCGGTGCCCTCGTTTAGGCCTTGCTTTTCTCCGTATAATCGTGCCATAGCTGTGGTTAGGTTTGAGGCACTATTGTATTTGGCACGGAGACGTTCACAGAACGTTCCATAGTCTCTGATTAAATATTTGTACGGTTCATACCACTTCTTGGCTTCACCGCGAAGTTGTTCGGTGATGATCATTAATTTATCATCCCCATCCATTATTCTGTGTCTTAGGCAATGTTCTTCAATTCGTGATATGAAGGCTGTGACACTCTCGTGTTCCGCCCCCGAAAATTGGTACGTCGGTGAAAGTTTTGGATTTGTTGAGTACGAGGGTCCTCGTTCAGAGGTAGCTCCCCTGAGTGCTTGTGTAAATGTTTCCGCCATTTGACGAAACATATCCTGCATTTGTGTTTGATTTACAAATCGTGCGCTCTCCTGAGCGAATGGATCGGTCGCCGTGGTCGACGGTTCGTCCTCCCTCCTGCGCTGAGACGCCATCGCCGCTGCTCCCCTTGACGGGTTCGTTTCCACACCCGTGGATTCTAGGCCAACTCGAAGATGGCTTCTTGTGTGTATCGGTGTGTCATCCAACACATCGTAATCGTATCTTCGTTCCATTGTTCTGTTTTTCTGAGGAAAATTGCGTGTGAGTCCCGAGATATGCGAAATTCGCTCTCAGGGAGTGCTTTTTTCCCCTGAAGTTCCCTGTTGCAGTCTGGGGTGCAATGACTGATTTGCTTGGATTTTTCGTATGTTACTTGAGTGAGTTTTTTTCTTAAACTTGCTGTGCTACCCTTATTTGAGTAGCGACTTGAGTGTATTTGGCTTCTTTTTCTCTCTTCTGAGTCTCGTATTTCCTTTTTTCTGCCTTTCAATGATGCCCCACGTTGCTTGGCGACATGTTAACTGAGTGAGTTCTTTTTCTCTTCTCTGGCCTGGGCCTTTCTTGTAGCCCTTATTTGCCCCACGTGGAGAGAAAGGCTATGAGCTCCGGGCGAATCTTTTTTTATTGCGAAAAAGCCCCTGGCGAGGTTGCGCTTCAAATTTTTTATTGATTGATAATTTGTGAAAAAGTGAGTCGGGCGCCAGAAACGCCGCCTCAGAGCTTTCTGCAATATTTTTCCCAAAGCCCAAGTCTTAACTTTCGGGGATCGGCTATTGCTCAGGGTCGATTTTTTCTTTGTTTGTTGGTATTCCGAGCTTCGCTCGAGAATGAGACTCTTTGTGTAGCGATGGCGTTACCTATGTGGCGCTAACCGCTTATGGCTAGGCCCCTGGTGCGAATCCCACGACGAAGGTAGGTCCCTTGGTGGAAATTCGGGGTAAGAGTGGAGGACGTAGAAATGTTCGTAGAAAGATGCACTTAACGTTTTTAGTTTGTATATGTGGGTCCGAGTGGCTAAGGATGGGAAAAGGTATAAAAACACACCAAGTTTATTTCCTCCCAAGATGGAGGGATAGCATAATCGAATTCTTTTTGTAAGTTTTTGTTTATCTGTAAGAGATATGGGGTGAGCCACTCGGGTAAACCACGTTTGAGAGGTTACACAATGCACAAATGTTTAAAAAGTCAATAATGTCAATAAAGTTTTTATCAAAGTTCACTTTTATGTAAGGCAGTCTTTTTTAGGCACAAAAGTTTATTTGTGAAAGAATTTACTTTAAAATGTTCAAAGTTAAAAGTTCAAATTAAAATGACCACTTGAAAACAAATTTAACTCGAGTTTCAAAATTTGTCAAAGTGTGTATGCAAACTGGGATTAGTAAAAATGGTTAATTCAAAAAATCTGCTCAGTTAAAATTTTATAACAGACAAATTTTCAAACCGGAGAATGAGTGAATGGAATTTACTTGCTACTGTTACTGAAAAATTTTACTGAAAAAATTTTAATGTCCTGAAAATTTTGTAAATTAATCAAATGCCTTGAAAATTTATAATTTTTAATATTAACAGTTCTAGAATGTTTATAAACTGAACAATAATCTGCTAAAATAATCTGCCTGCCTAAGTATTGATGTACCTAGCTGAAAAAATAAGTTTATACAGTTTTTTGGCTCTTGAGCTTTGTCAGAGCGAAGATAATCAGCAAAAGTCCTTGGAAAGTCTCTGGAAACGTTGAATGCTAGTTTCCCTATCAGTGAAATTGTCTCTTACCCCTCCAGCGTCGGAAGGTCTTGTAGGAACTTTGTTATTAGCGAAATTATGATTAATAATTGTTATTCCCGTCGCGGTAGAATTTCTTTTACTTTTTCGCAACGAAAACACAGGCAACTTTGAAACTTTTTGAACGTATTTCGAGGTTTACGTCGTTTCGCGGTCGTCCGAATGTGTAGTGAAATCTCGCACTTGAGAAATCTTGTAGAATTTGCGTTGGCTGGCTGTGTGGGACGTGCTATTAATGCCAAAAGAATTGAAAAATTCTGATTGGTTAAAGTTGAGGTGGTATAAAGGTTTGGACCTGAATACAGTGTGATGATTGGTGTTAGTTCGTAGCTTTATATGTGTTCTAGCCAGACTACTTGGTATAAATTAAAAATCGGTTTTGCCAGAGTAATACGGGTCTGGCGGAAGTCTGAGCGCCGTTTTCTGTCCGAGCGCTCGAGCAAAGTGGGCCCCGTATGACCTAGCTCAACCCATACCAATAATCCTTTCCCGCGCTTTTTTAGAAACTGTGGTTAACTGTTATCCTGCATATGTTTGGACCTTTGGACAGCTTGGATTTTACTGAACATTTTTGTTTTTGGTTGATTAAAATCGGATAATTAATAAGGAAGTTACAGTGTGTTATTTGTTAATTTGTATGAAAATCTAATATGAACTGCAATAAAAGTTAAATAATTTATTTATTTTTAATGTTCTAATTAATTTCTCTGGCTTAAAATGATCTATTTAATTAAATCTTTTAATGGTCTTTTAGTTTAATGTTTTAAGTTAATTTTGATAAGTAAAATCCTCGCCTAAGTCCAAGAGGTGAGGTGCGGTGGTGAATGCGGTTTTAGTATACATGGTCTATTGAAAGTGCTGAGGGCCTGCGGCATGATAATGAACCGGTCGTTCTGACTGCAATGTAAATTTAGTCTAAAAAATTAGCTAAAATTTTGTGCAAAGATTTTCGAAAAATATCCATCACGGTCTGAGTTATAGAATTTTGAAAAATTAAAATTTGGAAAGTGCAATGAAATTTGACTTTGTTTTAAAATAGGTTTGTTTACATCTGCCATATATGGGTCACTGAAAATTAGTCTATTTTCAGGCGAACTGAAAATTTCCTGAAAAAATATTTTAAATTTGGAAAAATTAATTTTTTCGTAGAGTTTCTTTGTAAAATTGCCAGTGTTTTCGGAGCTATAAGTGTGTATTATGCAAAAATGAATTCTTTTTGAAAAATTTTAATGTCTTACGCATCGGCTGTGAATGCTCGTGTCCTACAACACCGTCACGTTGCGGCGGAGCTTAATGTCTTTGATATGTATAGAACAGTTATAAAATATGCTAGTAACTAAGTTAGGATGATAGAGAGCAAGCAAGTCGCACAGCGACCCGACTTGTCTAATGTCTTTGGCAAAGTCTCTACTGGTACAAAGCAATACACACTGTAAATGTGCGCTCACCTGGTTGTCCTGTGTCCGGCGTCTGCCTCGAGTCGTTGGGAACGGCTGCACTGGGGAAGCGAGCGGCACAGAAGCTGAAGGAAACACGACGTTCACTTTTAACAGTATATTGCACACACAGTAATAAACGATACACAATGTAACAGAGCAGTAAAACAGAACAGCTGAAGCCGGTGTCCAGCGTGCTTGCAGTAAAATGTAGCAACTAGAGTATTATTAAAATAATTCCTAGAAGGAAACGTAATAAAAAGCTTGGTAGCAATAATGCACTTGTCTTCTTGATAAAAGAAATCAGTCTGGGACGCATACGGCGCCTGAGACCTCAAAATAAAGCAAAAAGTTAAAACGCAAAACGTGACCCTGCTGGGACCGATGCTACACAGGCAAGAAGCAAAAATGTTGTAATAATGTTAGAAATAGCAAAGTTCAAAACGTGACACTCGCGGTTTGAACGTAAAATGCACAAGAAGCGTGTGTAGTGAGAAATTTTGTATTTATACTGATGTGAAGGGGCGGCTACGCCTCTTTTCTGGCGCTCCAGCCAATCAGAATTGAGCCGGTTTATATATAACCGGAGACATTGGTAACTACGGCGTCGGCGTCGCTCTGGGGAACGCCTGATTGTGGATTCCTCCAGAGGGTGGTTGTGGGTGGCCGTAGGTTCAAGACTTTTCAGCCTATGTTGTTGCAAATCGACCGCCTCAGGTAAATTATGATGGGGGCGCTCGCGGAGCGCAGTGCTTGGACCCGAGACGGCGTATTCTTGGGTTCCACTGATGGTTAAGCCATACAGTGGTGGTAATTCTTCGATAGAGCCTTGGTGGCTAAAACTGTACGTCGTGTGCAGGTACAGTGCTAGTGGTGGGAGGAGCAGTGATTGTGGTAGTGAGACTACCGGTTTCAGAAGCTGAGACAGGCCTCGGGTGCTCCATTACTTCTTTCTTCTCTTCTTTCTTATACAGGTCTAGGTGGCAAGACTTGGAGAAGATCGGGAGAGCGCTAATACTCCCCGAGGTGAGATGAGAGTTAGTAAAAATATGTGCCAAGGCGCTAATACCTTGGCTGTTAGTAAGAGATCTTTTGTAGGTCCTGTACAGGGCGCTAATACCCTGATAACTTATGTAAGAAGTCGTTTCTGACATAAACTTAATAGTACACTTAATATTAGCAGAGTGTCTATGATTGCACTAGGTGAGAAGAGTAAAAATTATGCTATGGTGGTGCGTGCACACTTGTTTAAAGCTATACACTATAGTCTGGGTTGATTCACTGATTTTATATGAGCAAAAGTTTTTGGCTATGTTTACACAAATTATTAAAATTTATTAAAATTTTTCTAAGTCGACGCAGGGCGTCGTGCCTGTGTGGCGTGGAATGTCTCTACACTAGATTTAAGTTAGGCAGGTTAAATCCAAGCAAGTCGCGCAGCGACCCGTCTTGGTGTGGAAATTTGAAAGTGCACTAAAAATGTTTCAGCTTCCGTCGCGGAGCGGCGGAGCTTAATGTCTTTGGCTCGAGCAGTAAAAGTTCTAAAGAGCACTGAAAAGCAAGTTAGGCTGTGGCAGAGCAAGCAAATCGCACGGCGATCCGACTTGACTAGAGTTTTGGAAAGTGCACTAAAAATGGTGAGCAGCAGCCGTCGCGTTGCGGCGGAGCTTAATGTCTTTGGTATATATAGAACAGTTATAAAGTATGCTAGTAGCTAGGTTAGGATGATAGAGAGCAAGCAAGTCGCACAGCGACCCGACTTGTCTAATGTCTTTGGCAAAGTCTCTACTGGTACAAAGCAATACACACTGTAAACGTGCGCTCACCTGGTTGTCCTGTGTCCGGCGTCGGCCTCGAGTCGTTGGGAACGGCTGCACTGGGGAAGCGAGCGGCACAGTAGCTGAAGGAAACACGACGTTCACTTTTAACAGTATATTGCACACACACAGTAAGAAATGATACACAATGTAACAGAGCAGTAAAAGCAACGAGGAGCCGGTGTCCAGCGTGCTTGCAGTAAAATGTAGCAAATAAAGTATTATTAAAATATTTCCTAGGAGAAAACGTAATAAAAGCTTGGTAGTGGCACTAATCTTCTTGATAAAAGAATCAGTCTGGGACGCATACAGGCGCCTGACACCTCAAAATAAAGCAAAAAGTTAGAAACACAAACGTGACCCTTCTGGGACCGATGCTAAACAGACAAGAAGCATTTGGACTGTTAATTTTACTATTTATAGTAAATGGGAGTGCGGCAACACCTCTTCTCGGCGTGCCAGCCAATCAAAATTAAGCCGGTTTATATATAACCGGAGACATTGGTGATTACGGCTGGGGTTTCGCTCTGGGGAACGCCTTATTGTGGATTCCTCCAGAGAGTAGTTGTTTGGAGCCGTAAATTCAAGACTTCTCAGCCTATGTGATTGCAAATCGACCGCCTCAGGTAAATTATGATGGGGGCGCTCGGGGAGCGCAGTGTTGGGACCCGAGACGGCGTATTCTTGGGTTCCACTGACGGTGAAGCCATACAGTGGTGGAAATTCATCTAATGAGCCTTGGTGGCTAAACTGTACATCGTGTGCAGGTACAGTGCTAGTGGTGGGAGGAGCAGTGATTGTGGTAGTGAGGCTACCAGCTTCAGAAGCTGAGACAGGCCTCGGGTGCTCCATTACTTCTTTCTTCTCTTCTTTCTTATAAATGTCTGAGTGGCAAGATTTAGAGAAGCTCGGGAGAGCGCTAATACTCCCCGAGGTGAGAGGAAGGTTAGTAAAAATAGAGGCCAAGGCGCTAATACCTTGGCTGTTAGTAAGAGATCTTCTGTAGGTCCTGTACAGGGCGCTAATACCCTGATAACTTATGTGAGAAGTCGTTTCTGACATAAACTTAATATTACACTTAATATTAATAGAGTGTCTGTGCCTGCACTAGGTGAAAATGGTGAAAATATGTTATGGTGGTGCGTGCACACTTGTTTAAAGCTATACACTATAGTCTGAGTTGATTCACTGATTTTATATGAGCAAAAGTTACTAGCTATGTTTACACAAAATATTAAAATTTTATCAAAATTTTTTCTAAGTCGACGCAGGGCGTCGCGCCTGTGTGGCGTAGAATGTCTTTACACTAGTTTTAAGTTAGGCAGGTTAGATCCAAGCAAGTCGCGCAGCGACCCGACTTGGTGTGAAAATTCGAAAGTGCACTAAAAAATGTTTCAGCTTCCGTCGCGGAGCGGCGGAGCTTAATGTCTTTGGGCAAGCTGTAAATAGTTCTAAAGAGCACTGAAAACTAAGTTAGGCTGATGGAGAGCAAGCAGATCGCACGGCGATCCGACTTGGCTAGAGTTTTGGAAAGTGCACTAAAATTGGTGAGCAGCAGCCGTCGCGTTGCGGCGGAGCTTATTGTCTTTGATATATATAGAACAGTTATAAAAGATGCTAGTAGCTAAGTTAGGATGATAGAGAGCAAGCAAGTCGCACAGCGACCCGACTTGTCTTATGTTTTAGAAAGTACACTAAAAGAGATAATGTCTTTGGCAAAGTCTGACTGTTACAAAGCAATACACACTGTAAACGTGCGCTCACCTGGTTGTCCTGTGTCCGGCGTCGGCCTCGAGTCGTTGGGAACGGCTGCACTGGGGAAGCGAGCGGCACAGAAGCTGAAGGAAACACGACGTTCACTTTTAACAGTATATTGCACACACAGTAATAAACGATACACAAAGTAGGTACAGAGCAGTAGATACAAACAGTGGAAGCCGTGTCCAGCGTGCTTGCAGTAAAATAGCAGTAGATAAGAGTATGATTAAAATAATTCCTAGGAGGAAACGTAATAAAAAAGCTTGAGAGTAATTAATGCACTTGTCTTCTTGGTAAAAATAGTCTGGGACGCATACAGACGCCTGAGACATCAAAATAAAGCAAAAATTAGAAAAATTGCAAACGTGACCCTTCCGGGACCGATGCCAAACATACAAGAAGCTAAAATGTTGTAAAATGTTAAAAAATAGCAAAAGCAAGTCCAAAACGTGGTACTCGCGGTTTGGATGCTAAACGCACAAGAAGCGTGTGTAGGGAAATTTGGTATTTATACTGAAGTGAAGGGGCGGCTACGCCTCTTACGGGTGCTCCAGCCAATCAAAATAAAGCTGGTTTACATATAACCGGCGACATTGGTGATTACGGCTGGGGTTTCGCTCTGGGGAACGCCTTATTGTGGATTCCTCCAGAGAGTAGTTGTTTGGAGCCGTAAATTCAAGACTTCTCAGCCTATGTGATTGCAAATCGACCGCCTCAGGTAAATTATGATGGGGGCGCTCGGGGAGCGCAGTGTTGGGACCCGAGACGGCGTATTCTTGGGTTCCACTGACGGTGAAGCCATACAGTGGTGGAAATTCATCTAATGAGCCTTGGTGGCTAAACTGTACATCGTGTGCAGGTACAGTGCTAGTGGTGGGAGGAGCAGTGATTGTGGTAGTGAGGCTACCAGCTTCAGAAGCTGAGACAGGCCTCGGGTGCTCCATTACTTCTTTCTTCTCTTCTTTCTTATAAATGTCTGAGTGGCAAGATTTAGAGAAGCTCGGGAGAGCGCTAATACTCCCCGAGGTGAGATGAAGGTTAGTAAAAATAGAGGCCAAGGCGCTAATACCTTGGCTGTTAGTAAGAGATCTTCTGTAGGTCCTGTACAGGGCGCTAATACCCTGATAACTTATGTGAGAAGTCGTTTCTGACATAAACTTAATATTACACTTAATATTAATAGAGTGTCTGTGCCTGCACTAGGTGAAAATGGTGAAAATATGTTATGGTGGTGCGTGCACACTTGTTTAAAGCTATACACTATAGTCTGAGTTGATTCACTGATTTTATATGAGCAAAAGTTACTAGCTATGTTTACACAAATTATTAAAATTTTATTAAAATTTTTTCTAAGTCGACGCAGGGCGTCGCGCCTGTGTGGCGTGGAATGTCTTTGCACTAGTTTTAAGTTAGGCAGGTTAGATCCAAGCAAGTCGCGCAGCGACCCGACTTGGTGTGAAATTTCGAAAGTGCACTAAAAAATGTTCAGCTTCCGTCGCGGAGCGGCGGAGCTTAATGTCTTTGGGCAAGCTGTAAATAGTTCTAAAGAGCACTGAAAACTAAGTTAGGCTGATGGAGAGCAAGCAGATCGCACGGCGATCCGACTTGGCTAGAGTTTTGGAAAGTGCACTAAAATTGGTGAGCAGCAGCCGTCGCGTTGCGGCGGAGCTTATTGTCTTTGATATATATAGAACAGTTATAAAAGATGCTAGTAGCTAAGTTAGGATGATAGAGAGCAAGCAAGTCGCACAGCGACCCGACTTGTCTTATGTTTTAGAAAGTACACTAAAAGAGATAATGTCTTTGGCAAAGTCTGACTGTTACAAAGCAATACACACTGTAAACGTGCGCTCACCTGGTTGTCCTGTGTCCGGCGTCGGCCTCGAGTCGTTGGGAACGGCTGCACTGGGGAAGCGAGCGGCACAGAAGCTGAAGGAAACACCACGTTCACTTTTAACAGTATATTGCACACACAGTAATAAACGATACACAAAGTTACAAAGCAGTAAATACAGAACAGTTGAAGCCGTGTCCAGCGTGCTTGCAGTAAAATGTAGCAAAAAAGGTATTATTAAAATGATTCCTAGGAGGAAACGTATAAAAAAGCTTGAGAGTAGTAATAATCACTTGTCTTCTTGAAAAAATCAGTCTGGGACGCATACATACGCCTGAGACATCAAAAAAAGCAAAAGTTAAAAAAACACAAAAGTGACCCTGCTGGGACGAATGCCAAACATGACAAGAGCTTAAAGTATGTAACTTGAAATAATCCAAAGGAAGACGTGTGGATGCTCGCACAAGAAGTTAAAATAATGTAAAAATTTGTATTTATAGTCTGAGCGAAGTGGGCGGCTACGCCTCTTTCCTAGTGCGCCAGCCAATCAAAAAATAGCTGGTTACATATAACCGGCGACATCCCCGGGGTGGGAAGTCACAAATCCGGGAGCAAGGTTGCAGTTAGATTTAGAAAAGAATTCGAATTATACAAAATTTTGCTAAGTGTGAAATTTTGAGTGCGTAGTTACTGCAAGCGACTGGATTTGTGGCTAAGTGAAGTGATTGTATGGTAATACAAGAGCAGAATTCATTCATGTGTTGAATGGAGCATTAATAGTGGTTTTAATATATGTTAGAATCTCTTAGTGAGATTTGACTTAAAATATTTTAACCTTAAGTAATGTATTTCACTTAAGATATCGGAAATATCGTACGTGCTGAAGGCCTGGAATGCATAAGGCATTTTACTTAAAATGCGCATTAACAATAATGGCAAAATCTTTGTGAGTTTGGCGTTACATAATCGCGGAGGCTTCAGATGGCTTCGCCTTGCTTGAAAAAGGCTTGGCTGCTGCGTTGCCCTGTAGGAGGAGATGCGTCTCCGTCCTGGCGGGATTGTTGGCCCCTGCTTGAGCCATGAGGCAGGGAGTGGCCCATCTCACGGCGGGACATGGTGCGTTGCGGCTTGTGGTGAAATAGTGTGCGGCTGGTGAGGCGCATCGAGCGCGGAACAGCGCCAGATATGGAAGAATTTGAAGTACGCTTGTGGCACAATGCAAAGGTTTATGATGTGGCTGATGAGGCGCATCGAGCGCGGAACAGCATCAGATGTGGAGATTCTATTCGTGCTTGGGGCTGGCGATGCGCTTTGTGCGCGGAACAGCCCAAGTGTGATGGGATGTTCTGTGAAATGATGCAGTTTGTGGTGCACCGGGCTGTGTGGCCGGTGGGGACATGGTGGGTGATAAGGCGCATCGAGCGCGAGACAGCACAATGATGTGGGGTGCTGTGAAATAATGCAGCTGGTGGTGGCACCGGGCTATGTGGCCGGTGCGGAACCTTGGGGCTGCCGTTGTTGGCGCGTATGATTTGGATGTGTTGGTGATTGCCCCGGGCTGTGTGGCCGGGGTGATTCGTGAGCTGTGCGGATCGGTTTGGGTGCATGTGTTGAATGCACGGTGGGGTGGATGACAGAATGCGTGGGAATGAATGAAACCAGCCCCTGTCCCTATGTGGGAGAGGTGGAGATCTCCAGCTGGGTGGTGGAGATGTGGTAGCCAAATGGCAGAGCATTTGGCATGTTTTATTGGGGGGCTAGTGTATGAATTTGGCTATCGGTCTGCGGCTCTTGGGCGCCGCGGCGTTGGCTCGGATGTGTGGCGATGGATGATCTGGTTGTCTGTGACTGGGTAGCCGGCGCTTGCTGGAAGCGAGCGGCTACAGAATGCATGTGGTGTGAAAGAAGCGAGTGGTTGATGTTGAGGGTCATAAGTGTGGGTGAATGTGGTATGAATCAGATGAGCATGGTGCAAAGTGAAGTAGCGAGTGTTTTCAGATGAGCATGGTATGGAAGCAAGTAATGAGTGTTTTCAGATGAGCAATGGTACAGAAGTGAGGTAGTTGTCGTTCTGTGGTCTAAAAAGCTCTAGAGGTGTAAGAGTGAGTGAATGTGAGAATGCGCAAGACACAGGTGATAAGAGTGGGTGAATGATCTCTTTGGCCTCCCGGCCAGAGAGATTGGGCAGATGTCGATGGGTGGCGGCTCCGATGGAGCAGAGCTGCAGCAGACAGGTCCCTGTGTCTTGGTGGAGCGGAGGCTTGGCCCTGATGTGTTTAGGGCCAGAGGCCAGTGATAGTTTGAGGGCCCTGGATCGGCCTGGGGTCCTCGTGGTCTTCGTCGTCGGGCAAGTCTTCTATCGTGACTTGGTTTATGCGACCAGTGGCGGGTCGTACAGGGGCAATAGGTGGCTCATCTTCCTCGGCCTCGGACTCTGTGTCCATGTTTGTGCCTTGGAATCGGTCTCAATCTTATGTTATCTTCTTCGGGTGCTTCTATGTGGACTGGTTCAGGCATGGGTGCAGGCGCTGGCCTGATGTCGTCGACGTGGATCTGGTACTGCACGCCGTTTCTGTCTATCTCATAGACATTGTCGCCGAGGACGGCGGCAACTGTATGAGGGCCTGTCCAGGTCGGGCAGAAGGCTGTGGAGGTGCCAGGGAATTGTCGGACTAGCACTTGGTCTCCTCTTCTAAAGTGCACAGGGGCGTCTCGTGGTTCTGGGTAGTATTTTCGTTCGAAAATGACTTTTCCGTCTGTGTGCTTGTTCGATGCGAGCTTCTCGCTCTCTGGCATCGTTGTGTACTGGTTGTTGGTTAACCGGGTGATTCCACTCACCAGGTTTGACTAGTTGGGCCCCTAGCAGTGCTTGGCTAGGTGACATGCCAGTGGCGGCGTTTTTTCGGTTGTGTAGGTTGAATGTGATTTCATGTAAGTTTTCGTCCCATCTGTCTATGGGTTGGTTTTGGTTCTGTATTCGTAAGGCTTTCTTGATTTCCTGGTTTCGTCTTTCAACAGGATTTGCTCGTTGATGGTAGATAGGTGCCGTGTAGCCGGTGATGTTATGTCTTCGGAGATAACGTTGCCAGCTTAGGCTGCGGAATATGGTGGCGTTGTCGGTGATGATCCTCTCTGGATATCCCCAACGACTGAAAGTGTTGGTGAGAAATTGTAGTACGGCGGTCACGCCTGCGGTTGGGCTTGCCTGGATTTCCACCCACTTTGAGAAGGTGTCTGTACAGACGAGGAGATATTTGTTGTTTCCTCGTGAAGTTGGGTAAGGGCCCATTGAGTCAAAAGACACGACCTGCCATGGCCGCGTAGGTGGCCTTGGGTGCAGCGGAGCGTGTGGCTGCAGTGCGCCTCCTCGTTTCGTCGATGCGCAGATTAGGCAGTGGCGTACGTGTGTTTTTATTTGTTTGGTTAGGGCTGGCCAGTAGTACAGTCTTCTTACTGCGTCTATGGTTTCGTCTCTTCCCGGGTGTCCTATTTTGTCGTGATATTCGTGAATAACTCTGGGCCAGAATTCTAGTGGGACCACCAGAGCCATTCTGTTGTCTTTCGTGTACCATATGAGGTTATCTCGTACGGTGTAGTCGTTTTTCAGTGTTCGTTGCCAGGGTTCTGTCGCTTCGTCTTGTCCGTTGTGTAGTCGGTGCCATCTTGCTCTGGTGGCTTGGTATTCTACACTGTTTCCCTGGGCTTGTTTGATTTGGTCGAATAATGGTGCTGGTTCGTTGTCTTCTATGTCGTCGATTTGTGCGGCTGTGAGCGTGGTTGTTGGTTGAATGAAGGCCAAAGGAACTCGGCGCTGTTGTTGGTGGTCCAGTGGCTGGTCACGCCTCCCTGAGTTGGAGGCAACCACCGTATCTGGTGGGACTAGCCTTTCCTCCGCAATGTCGCCGGATTCTAGTGGCGGTCCGCTTGGGTGTCTGGAAAGGTAGTCGGGTAGTTGGTTTAGTTTTCCTGGGCAGTGGCGTACTTCGAAAGAGTATTCTTGGAGAAGTAGTGCCCATCGTGTTAGTTTTGCTCGGTCGTCTTTGTATTTGTTGAGCCATGTGAGTGCACGGCTGTCAGTGACCAGCGTGAATGGTCTGTCACCTAGGACGGCTCTGTAGCGCTTGCATGCCCAGACCACGCAGAGAACTTCCTGTTCATTGCAGTGATAGCGTCGTTCTGTTTTGCTAAACTTGGCGCTGGAGCATGATATGATGCGGCGCTCGCCTTCTGGTGTTTCTTGCCAAAGTACTGCTCCCATGCCGTGCATACTGGCATCTGTTTGCAGTACGAATGGTAGGCTCGGATCTGGTCGGTTTAGTGTCAGTGGTTGTGATAGGGCTTCTTTGAGTTTTTCGAAAGCTATTTCCGCCTCTGTAGTCCAGCGGAAGTGCTTCTTGCCCACTAGGTCTGTCAGTGGGGCAGCTATGGCGGCGAAGTCGGGCACGTACTCTCGGAGCCAATTCGCTGTGCCTAAGAAGCTTTGGAGCTCTTTCATGGTGCAGGGTTTTGGAAAGTCTCTGATTTGCAGTACGTGTTTCTCCTGCGGCTTGTTATTTTGTGCTGTCACTCGATGGCCAAGGTAATCAAGGGCTTCCGCGCCAAAGTGGCACTTCTCGAGCGAGCAACGTAGCCCATGGGTGCGTAGGCGCTCCAGGACTAGTCGTAGATGATGCTGGTGTTCGTGGTGTGTCATGGAGTAGATTATTATGTCATCTAGATAGACCTTGACAAATCGGTCTATGTAGCCTGCCAGTACTTCAGTCATGAGTTTCTGGAAAGTCGATGGGGCACATTTCAGGCCAAATGGCATGACCAAAAATTCGTAAGTCGCCCCGTCTGGTGCGCTGAATGCGGTGTATGGAATGCTGCTTTCGTCCACTGGGACTTGCCAGTATCCACTGCGCAGGTCCAATGATGTGAACACTGTGGCTGGCCCTAGCTCTTGTAGGGTTTCTCTGATCGCCGGCAGTTGAGCGACCTCGTCTTCTGTCTGGGAGTTAAGCTGCCTGTAGTCGATGCAAAATCGTGACTTGCCGTCCTTTTTCTGCACGATTACGATGGGTGAGCAGAAGGCTGAGTGGCTTCTGCGTATTACGCCTGCAGCTAGCATTTTGCTGATTTCTTCGTGAATAATCGCCTTCTTGGCTGGCGAGTACTGGTAGCGTCGAATTTTAAAAGGCCTAGTGTCTTTTAGTCGTATGACATGTGTGGTAAGCCTTGTAGTGGGCTGCCTGAGCCTCTCGTGAAAGACGTCGGGGAACTCGTTGAGGACGGCTTCGTAGCTGTCGCAGAGTTCTTCTGAAACGTTGTCTTCGGTTAGCTTGACAGGTGGTGCATATTCGTCGAAATCTCTGTGTGAGTGCCAATATGCAGATTGCCTATATGTTGTGCCGAAGTATACACAGTTGTACTGAAAGTCGAGGGTGGCCTGCTCGGCCAGCATCCATTCCTGTCCAAGGATAAGGTGCTCTGCCATTTCCTCCATGACATATCCCTGTATATTCGTACGTTGACCGTTTATGTATATTCGTTGTTCTATTGGGCCGCGCGCGTAGACTTTTTGTCCACTAGCCAGGCAGACAATCTTGTAGTCGTCGGGGACGTCGTGTCCTTGTAGTAGGTTTGGATGGATAAAAGACTTGCTGGCGCCTGTGTCCAACAAAGCCCAGACTTGTTGTCCATTGATTTGTACTTGTAGTCGTGGTAATGAAGGTGGAGGCTCTTCCACCCCCTGTGGTTGGTCTATTTGGTTTAATCGAGGTCTTCCGAGTTGTATTGTATCGCGGGCCGCGGTGTCGCGACCCTCCGGAAGTTTCCCGGCGGTGCAGTAGTTGTTCTTGTTAAGTTTGTTCTTGTTGTTTCTGTTATTTGTTGATTTTCTAAGTGTTGTTGATTTTGTGGATTTCTACCCCTTGTTTGGGGTTGTTCAGGTGGTGGCAGGGCTAGTAGGTTGTTGTTTGTGTTGGCAGGTTGTTGTCTGCTAGGACAATCTCGATGGAAGTGCATAGCACCGCAAAATCTGCAAGGATATGGCGGTGTTCGTGGTTGCGACGAGACTGTGTTGGTTTGGCTTGCATTTCTATTCTCGCCCGCATAAGTGGCACCTCGGCTATTCTCTGCTCGGGGCCCACTCCGGCTGGCTGGGATAGCGGCGCTCTCTTGCGAGCTGTGGACGCCTCGGCCGGCGGACGTCGTTGTTGGTCTATTGGTGGTCATCTTCGCCGTCTGCTGCTCCTGCAGGTCGGCTTCGACGGTTGTGGCGAGTTGTGTAAGCTGGTCGATGCTATGTATTATAGCACCTCGCAGATTTATTCTAATTTCTGCAGAGAGGAGCTCCCTGACTTGTTGTGTGATAATGTTCTCGTCTAGGCCTGGGGCTAGACGTCGAAACAGTGATAGTTTTTTAGCTATGAAGACGGCGGTGTCCTCGCCGTGTCGTTGTTTTTCGCCATAGAGTCTTGCGCTGAGTTGGCTTACTAGGGCTAAGTTACTGTACTTGTCCAGCAAGCGTTGACAAAATGATTGGTAATCGAGTCGTAGTCTTCTGTAGTTTTCGAACCAGGTATTGGCCGAGCCACGGAGTTGAGCAGCGGCAATACTAGTCCATTCGGTGGGTTCAATGTTTTCTTTGTTGAAATACTGCTCCAGCTCTTCGAGGAAGAGGTGCGGGTCCTCCCATTCTGTTCCTCCATATGTAGCTGTGAGTCTTGTTGTTTTCGGTGTCGGTGCTGCACGTAGTGCGATGGCAAGGTCTTGGAGAGTTTTTTGTAAAAGGCTGGCCATGCTCTCCTCCATAGTGGGGGGGAGCTGTGACGGCAGTCGTAGTAGGTATTTGTTCTTGTTGTTGTGTGGCTGTTGTCGTTTGGTATGTTGTATCTTGAGTGTTTACCGTCGTTGGACGCCACGAGGTTTGCTGCTGTGAGAAACCTCGAAAGAGGTGAGATTGGGTAGCGGGGCCGGTGGCCTCCGTCGTGTCTAGGTTTGGTGCAGGTCCGGTTCGTCCTCTAGGCTCTTCTTCTTGTCGAATAGGTAACGTAGAGGCTCCTGCTTGGTCGGCGCCATGATTACAGCATGGTGTAAGGCCAACGTGGTAAGTTTCTTGGTTAGGTGCGGGTCCTGTTCGTTTCTCTTCGTCGTGCCCCACGTTCCGGGCGACATGATTACGGCTGGGGTTTCGCTCTGGGGAACGCCTTATTGTGGATTCCTCCAGAGAGTAGTTGTTTGGAGCCGTAAATTCAAGACTTCTCAGCCTATGTGATTGCAAATCGACCGCCTCAGGTAAATTATGATGGGGGCGCTCGGGGAGCGCAGTGTTGGGACCCGAGACGGCGTATTCTTGGGTTCCACTGACGGTGAAGCCATACAGTGGTGGAAATTCATCTAATGAGCCTTGGTGGCTAAACTGTACATCGTGTGCAGGTACAGTGCTAGTGGTGGGAGGAGCAGTGATTGTGGTAGTGAGGCTACCAGCTTCAGAAGCTGAGACAGGCCTCGGGTGCTCCATTACTTCTTTCTTCTCTTCTTTCTTATAAATGTCTGAGTGGCAAGATTTAGAGAAGCTCGGGAGAGCGCTAATACTCCCCGAGGTGAGATGAGGGTTAGTAAAAATAGAGGCCAAGGCGCTAATACCTTGGCTGTTAGTAAGAGATCTTCTGTAGGTCCTGTACAGGGCGCTAATACCCTGATAACTTATGTGAGAAGTCGTTTCTGACATAAACTTAATATTACACTTAATATTAATAGAGTGTCTGTGCCTGCACTAGGTGAAAATGGTGAAAATATGCTATGGTGGTGCGTGCACACTTGTTTAAAGCTATACACTATAGTCTGGGTTGATTCACTGATTTTATATGAGCAAAAGTTACTAGCTATGTTTACACAAAATATTAAAATTTTATCAAAATTTTTTCTAAGTCGACGCAGGGCGTCGCGCCTGTGTGGCGTGGAATGTCTTTACACTAGTTTTAAGTTAGGCAGGTTAGATCCAAGCAAGTCGCGCAGCGACCCGACTTGGTGTGAAAATTCGAAAGTGCACTAAAAAATGTTTCAGCTTCCGTCGCGGAGCGGCGGAGCTTAATGTCTTTGGGCAAGCTGTAAATAGTTCTAAAGAGCACTGAAAACTAAGTTAGGCTGATGGAGAGCAAGCAGATCGCACGGCGATCCGACTTGGCTAGAGTTTTGGAAAGTGCACTAAAATTGGTGAGCAGCAGCCGTCGCGTTGCGGCGGAGCTTATTGTCTTTGATATATATAGAACAGTTATAAAAGATGCTAGTAGCTAAGTTAGGATGATAGAGAGCAAGCAAGTCGCACAGCGACCCGACTTGTCTTATGTTTTAGAAAGTACACTAAAAGAGATAATGTCTTTGGCAAAGTCTGACTGTTACAAAGCAATACACACTGTAAACGTGCGCTCACCTGGTTGTCCTGTGTCCGGCGTCGGCCTCGAGTCGTTGGGAACGGCTGCACTGGGGAAGCGAGCGGCACAGAAGCTAAAGGAAACACGACGTTCACTTTTAACAGTATATTGCACACACAGTAATAAACGATACACAAAGTATACAGAGCAGTAGATACAAACAGTGGAAGCCGTGTCCAGCGTGCTTGCAGTAAAATGGCAGTAAAAGGTATTATTAAAATGATTTCCTAGGAGGAAACGTATAAAAAAGCTTGGGAGTAATAAAGGCACTTGTCTTCTTAAAGAATCAGTCTGGGACGCATGCATACGCCTGAGACTTGAAAAAAGAGCAAAAATTAAAGAAAACACGAAAAGCCAAACGTGACCCTCGCGGTTCGAGATGCAAAATAGACAAGAAGCGTGTGTAGGGTTAAATTTGGTATTTATACGAAATGGGAGGGACGGCTACACCTTTCTCTGAGTGCGCCAGCCAATCAGAATAAAGCAGGTTTACATATAACCGGCGACATTGGTTTTGCCAGAGTAATACGGGTCTGGCGGAAATCTGAGCGCCGTTTTCTGACCGAGCGCTCGAGCAAACTGGGCCCCGTATGACCTAGCTCAACCCATACCAAGATTCTTTTCCCGCGCTTTTTTAGAAACTGTGGTTAATGGTTATACTGAATGTGTTTATGCCTCTGGACAGCTTGGATTCTACGGAATATTTTTGTTTTTAGTTTATTAAAATCGGTTAATTAATAAGGAAGTTACAGTGTGTTATTTGTTAAATTGTATGAAATTCTTATGTGAAATAAAATAAAAGTTAAATAATTTATTTATTTTTAATGTTTTAATTAATATCTCTGGTTTAAAATGATCGTTTTGATTAATTCTTTCAATGGTTTTTTAGTTTAATGTTTTAGCTAAATTCTAATAATTAAAATCCTCGCCTAAGTCCAAGAGGTGAGGTGCGGTGGTGAATGCGGTTTTTGTATACATGGTCATATGAAAGTGCTGAGGGCCTGCGGCATGATAATGAACCGGTCGTTCTGACTGTATGGTAAATTTGGTCTAAAAAAATTAGCTAAAATTTTGTGCAAAGATTTTTGAAAAATATCCATCACGGTCTGAGTTATAGAATTTTGAAAAATTGAAAAATTGGAAAGTGCAGTGAATTTTGACTTTATCTTAAAATGGGTTTGTTTACTTCTGATGTTTATGTATTACTGAAAATTAGTCTATTTTCAGGTGAACTGAAAATTTCCTGAAAAATATTTTAAATTTTGAAAAATTAATTTTTTCGTAAAGATTCTTGTAAAGTTTGCCAGTGTTTTCGTAGCTATGAAGTGTATATTATGCAAAAATGAATTCTTTTTTGAAAAAATTTTAATTTCTTACGTATCGGCTGCTAATGCTCGTGTCCTACAACACCCCCCTCTCGTTGGAAGCGCTGAGTTTTGGGTAGTTGAATTTTGCTGAATACCTTTGTCCTGAAAAGTAAAAAAATTCAAATTAACACTGGCTTGGAATGAAAATAAAACAAAAAAAAATGTCGAATTCGACGAGCCAAAACTAGTGCTCAAAAAAAATTAAAAGTGATTTTGGGAGTAGCCCTGGAAACATGAAAAATTAAAAGTTAATTTTGTGCAAAACTAAAGTCCCTGTCTAGGTGCATATAACAATAATAAAACTTAAATATATTTTATGATTAAAACTAAAGGCATAGATACCTAGTGTATCTTTTTTTACTTAAATATTTGAGATATTTTATTTACACGCGGAAATGTTCGTTTAACGTCCTCACTGTGGACGATGGGTCGCTTACAATATTATTTTGGCTTTGTTGCCACCGCGGTGTTGTCTTCTTCAAGGATGACCATTTGAGATCTTCGTCTTCGGCCTAGGGATCGATTTCTGGAGTGTACGACGGCGGATGGCGCCTCAGGCTTCTCCGGCGGCGCTCCCACTGTCTGTCGTGTTTGGGTGTACCTGGGTGACGGTACCAGCGGACTCGCAATTGGCAACGAGTGGCTGTGAAGTTTTTTGCTTAGAGCACCCTTGCTCTGACTGGCTGTTGGTATATACCTGGATAGCGGTATCGTGAGTTGTGGACTTGTTGCTTGCTTGGTTTCTGTGCCTGGTAGAGGGCCCTCGCTCCGACTTGGCGATGATTGAGTGGTGGCACGAGTGCTTGTGCCTATGGACCGTTCTGTGGTGGGCCCCTCGTCCTTGTGAGTGAGTGGGTGTGTGGCGAATGCGTCGGGGATGGGCAAGGAGTCGGTTGAGGTAGTGGTACCTTGGCTTGGTACAGAAGCGGCTTCGAAAGTTGGAGATTTTGTTTGTAAGTCTGTGTGAGACTTAGGAGAGATTTTAGGAGAAGTTGGGGTATAGGTAGCTTTCGATGTCGATGGTCGGCCTGGTGTAGGAGAATCGCCCTGATTCTCGGCCTGTGTGTCTGATACGTCGTCTTCTTCAGAGTTATCCGAGTCCTCGGACGATGAAGAGTCACTGGTGCCTGGGGGGGCTGAAGTCTGTATCGGAAGGCTCGTCTTCCACAGGTTCGGCGGCTATAGGCGGTGCTGGACATATGTTATCCACGTGAATTTCGACTGGATGATTGTTCCTGAACACTTCGTAGATTTCGTCAGAGACTTTGCGAATTATGCGATGCGGGCCTGTCCATGTTGTAGAACCAGTCCAAGGGCACTTTTAACAAATTAAAATTTTTCAACTTTTTTCAAAAAATTCGAAAATTCGATTTTTCTCATATACAAAATTTTTCCTACCACCAGACGCACAAGGATCGCTGTGACAAAGCACAACTACCAAAATTTCTTCACATATGAATGAATTTCTTATTACAGATATAACCACCTAGCAGCCAACCCCATTCTACACATAAAATATACATCTCAACCTCATATAACCTTATCTTTCAGAGGCGAGCAGAAGTACCCGATCTTTATTTCATAATTAAATATTTTTTCTCAATCAAATACCAGCAACCATACACATAGGACGATTTTTGTTACTAGACAATAATTAAATTGATTAGACCAATTAATAAATTAATCAAAATATTCATATCAAAATTTGTACTAAACCATTAATAATCTAATTGACAGATAAAGTAAATAAGCTATTTAAATTACCATTATAATAAATTAACAAAGTTCTTTAAAAAAAAAAATATATATATTTTTTCAGAAAATTTTTCAAAAGATTTCATTTACCAAAAAATTGCCAGAAAATTTCCAACAAAAAATTAAAAATTGGAAATTTTACTAAATGTCATCAAATTTTTTCAAAATTCTTATCAGCAATTAATTTCCGCTATATAATTAATTAATTAAATCAATAATAACAATTTTTTGACCTAGCTCAAACTCACTTTTTATCGAAAAATAAATTTTAAAAATAAGAAAATTTTTAACATTAACTTTAAGAAACATTCACTTGTCAATATAATGTCCTTAGGAAAAAAGTTTCACGCAAAAACCAATCTCAGGTTTCGTGGTACTTTACAAATTTTTCACTAAAAAAATTTTTCTAAGTTCAGATTTTGGTACTTTCCATTTTTAAATAAAAAACTTTTTAATTAATTACTCAGGCCGTGATAGCTTTAGCAAAAATCTGATTATGTAGGGTTGTTTGTTTGTTTACCCTGGTTCGATTCCATCCATAGAGGACGACGTGAAGGTCAAACGACACGGCACGTGTCGCGCTTTCACCACACACGGTACATATATGCTCCCGCTGCCGCCTCACCTCACCTCTGGCAATAAAGTGGAATTTTCAAGCTTAATAAATTAATAAACATCAAATACTATCATTTGCTAATTGACCCACATTAAGATACACATAATAAACCAAAAAATTAATTTTTACATTTAATATTAATAAAGTTATTTCATTTTTTTGGCTCTCCCGACTTGTAAATTTCGCGTAAAATTCTCTTTAACTATTAATAACTCCGTTAATAATTAACCAATTTAATTCAATCAAAAACCAGACGGTAGCTTGAAAAATCTACTATCCACCACCCCAATTACATTAATATTAACCCTTGAGAACAGTTCTGAAAAAAGCGCGGGAAACGTGCAATGGTAACAATCTATCTAAGCCATACGGGGCCCAGCCGCTCGCTGCTGCAGTCGCGAAATCGGCGCTGAGACTTCCGCCAAACCTGATTTACTTAGACAAAGCAATTGATTACGGCTGGGGTTTCGCTCTGGGGAACGCCTTATTGTGGATTCCTCCAGAGAGTAGTTGTTTGGAGCCGTAAATTCAAGACTTCTCAGCCTATGTGATTGCAAATCGACCGCCTCAGGTAAATTATGATGGGGGCGCTCGGGGAGCGCAGTGTTGGGACCCGAGACGGCGTATTCTTGGGTTCCACTGACGGTGAAGCCATACAGTGGTGGAAATTCATCTAATGAGCCTTGGTGGCTAAACTGTACATCGTGTGCAGGTACAGTGGTAGTGGTGGGAGGAGCAGTGATTGTGGTAGTGAGGCTACCAGCTTCAGAAGCTGAGACAGGCCTCGGGTGCTCCATTACTTCTTTCTTCTCTTCTTTCTTATAAATGTCTGAGTGGCAAGATTTAGAGAAGCTCGGGAGAGCGCTAATACTCCCCGAGGTGAGAGGAAGGTTAGTAAAAATAGAGGCCAAGGCGCTAATACCTTGGCTGTTAGTAAGAGATCTTCTGTAGGTCCTGTACAGGGCGCTAATACCCTGATAACTTATGATACAAGTCGTTTCTGACATAAACTTAATATTACACTTAATATTAATAGAGTGTCTGTGCCTGCACTAGGTGAAAATGGTGAAAATATGTTATGGTGATGCGTGCACACTTGTTCAAAGCTATACACTATAGTCTGGGTTGATTCACTGATTTTATATGAGCAAAAGTTACTAGCTATGTTTACACAAAATATTAAAATTTTATCAAAATTTTTCTAAGTCGACGCAGGGCGTCGCGCCTGTGTGGCGTGGAATGTCTTTGCACCAGATTTAAGTTAGGCAGGTTAGATCCAAGCAAGTCGCGCAGCGACCCGACTTGGTGTGAAGATTCGAAAGTGCACTAAAAATGTTCAGCTTCCGTCGCGGAGCTTAATGTCTTTGGGCAAGCTGTAAATAGTTCTAAAGAGCACTGAAAACTAAGTTAGGCTGATGGAGAGCAAGCAGATCGCACGGCGATCCGACTTGGCTAGAGTTTTGGAAAGTGCACTAAAATTGATGACCAGCAGCCGTCGCGTTGCGGCGGAGCTTATTGTCTTTGATATATATAGAACAGTTATAAAAGATGCTAGTAGCTAAGTTAGGATGACAGAGGGCAAGCAAGTCGCACAGCGACCCGTCTTGTCTTATGTTTTAGAAAGTACACTAAAAGAGATAATGTCTTTGGCAAAGTCTGACTGTTACAAAGCAATACACACTGTAAACGTGCGCTCACCTGGTTGTCCTGTGTCCGGCGTCGGCCTCGAGTCGTTGGGAACGGCTGCACTGCGGAAGCGAGCGGCACAGAAGCTAAAGGAAACACCACGTTCACTTTTAACAGTATATTGCACACACAGTAATAAACGATACACAAAGTAACAAAGCAGTAAATACAGAACAGCTGAAGCCGTGTCCAGCGTGCTTGCAGTAAAATGTAGCAGTAAATAAAGAATTATTAAAATATTTCCTAGGAGGAAACGTATAAGAGCTTGAGAGTAGTAATTACGGCACTAGTCTTCTTGATAAAAATCAGTCTGGGACGCATACAGACGCCTGAGACATCAAAATAAGCAAAAAAAGTTAAAAAAAACGCAAAACGTGACCCTGCTGGGACCGATGCCAAACATGCAAGAAGCGTGTGTTGTGTTAAAATTTGTATTTATATGAAATGGGAGGCACGGCTACACCTTTCTCTGATGCGCCAGCCAATCAGAAAATAGCTGGTTTATATATAACCGGCGACACAATTGTCGCCGGTTATATATAAACCTGCTTAATTTTGATTGGCTGGCGCATCAGAGTAAGGTGTAGCCGTGCCTCCCATTTCATATAAATATGAATCCTAACCCTACACACGCTTCTTGCCTGTTTAGCATCCGTTCTGCGAGGGTCACGTTTGACTCCTCTCATAATTTTCTGCTTTTTTACTTGTTTTGGCGTCTTGGCGTATGAAAACGACCTAGACTGCTGTCAA